>JAVIWB010000099.1:0-134564 GCA_031893035.1 Dermolepida albohirtum | reverse complement strand
AAAATTCTCTTTTGAAATTTTCAGATGACTTCTTACAATATTATCTTATTGTTGGTCAATTCTATGCATTTTGGTCATTTCTTTATTGTTATAAGTTTCCCATATTGTCGAAAACATGCATTTTTAATATCATTATGTAATTAATCAATAAATGCTTAATCACTAAGGTTGATATATAACCCCTTTCCACATTAACTTTTGTAATTCTGTATACGCATTTCGACAACCAAGTTGTCATCATCAGCAGATAACCGCAAAGTGTCGCACCTGGTAAACCATGGCGAAAAATACCTGTACGAAAACAAACTCCGTACGCGCTCCACACCGTTGAGAACCTAAATGTACACTAAATGTTCGTTTCACAAGATTTTTAAAAATTGTTTTACTGAAACTAGGACGAATGACATTGAAAATAGAACACGGACACGGACACGACCGATGAGTACCTGCATGTGATTTATTACAGTATTCATCTTCTTCTGACATTAAGCAGATCGAAAAGGGACCGAAAAGGGACGTCTGCAGACGTCCCTTTTCGGTCTGCTTAATGTCAGAAGAAGATGAATACTGTAATAAATCACATGCAGGTACTCATCGGTCGTGTCCGGTTGCGGTTATCTGCTGATGATGACAACTTGGTTGTCGAAATGCGTATACAGAATTACAAAAGTTAATGTGGAAAGGGGTTATATATCAACCTTAGTGATTAAGTTAATCAACCACAGGCTCCATCAAATTCAAAATCAATAAGTGTTTGTAAAATTTTTGTGCAATATCTTTGAACAGTTTATGTTCTTATCAAAAATAAAATAAAAAATATATAAGTATATACATAGGTATATAATTTTAGATAAACATAGGGTAATGCTCGAAATTAATCGTACTATAATCATCCAGGATTGTAGTAATTACAATATTTCTCGAAAAATCGAAAATGTTTGAAATGATCTTGTTTCGGTTCCTTTCTTTTTATTGGAGCAGAGTTTATTTGAAAGACCCATACAGCTGACTTCTGTTTTTTCTGAGAAACTTCTGCTTATTTTTTAAAGTGCCTAATAAAGTGAGTGAGCGTGGTTTTGTACGAGTATGTTAGCAGTGCTATGGCAATCTTTCCCTAAGATGGATACAACTGCAATGTTTTTATTAATGACAGTTGTTTTTAATTATTCTTTGCAAAGCTGATCTCTTAAATATTTGTAGGTATTTTCTTCAATTTCCCGAAATGTTTTTATCGATTTAATCCGCTCTTAAAATTCTAGAAAATTACTATTTGGAAAAGATCTGTTAAATTTCAGGACTATAAACTGTAAAAAGTATTTTTTCGAACAATTTTGTTAAACATGCGAAAGATAAAATAAATTTAATTATAAATGAATCACCGCTTACTTATTAAACTAAACGTTAAATCTGGAATTGTTACGAGGAATATCCTCCTCGTAACAATTCCAGATTGTCGCAAAATTTTATCAACTTGTAATTTAAACATAATAATTCTTTAGACAAGTGCATGGAATAAAATTATTTATATATACACATGCATATAAATTAAGATAATAAAATTTTACACAAAGCGCGCCTCCTGGCAATTTAATAAAATACATGTAATGATAATACTTGTAAGTAAAATATTTGTCACAATGAACACTGATTACATTAATTAGCTTAACTTTTTAACTCAATCTAATGTTTATTAAAAGTTTTATATTTTCTCATTCAATGTGATATCATGTATTATTTTTAAATTTAATTAGTTTTATAACATACTAAATAAGTATACTTTCAATTAAGGTTCAACGGAACACTTTATTAATTATACTATTTATGAGTTTATAAATTGTATTTTTATTTTATTTTTATTAATTTAATGCTTCACATACATATTTCCGCAATCTCGAAATTTAAACAACTGCTTCCGAATTATTTTCATTATATTTTCTTTTCTAAAAAGTCTGCACATTCATAGACATTTCCATACCGTGAAGTTTATAAAGGAAAAGCTGAAACAAAAATACTAAATGTTCCTATGCACGAACTAGTTAAACCTAATCAGTAAATAATAATTTATTGATAAGAATATTACTGACACATTCGTTTCTTCTTTTGTGAGTATAATAAAAGTGATAAATTGAAAAAAGAAAAAAGTTTGCAGTGTTCTGATATTATAGCATGAATTAAACAACTCTCTGAATCAAAATCATGAAATTTATTAACAAACTTTCTTGAATAGTGATTTTATACTTCAAATCTAAATTAAGATGACGAAAACATTTCAATGAAAAACTGAAGATAATGTTTAACGCCTGTATAATTTCGTTCTGGTAGATAATCTTTGAAGGGTCGTTTTTGTAGAGATCAGTTAAAAAACTTATCGATAACAAAAAATTGTAATCGTACCCAACACAATAAAAGCCGACCGTTCCAAGATTGTTTGTTAGGTTTGAGCAACTTTAGCCAGTTCCATGGATCATTTATGGCAAAATTAGCTTGTTTTGGATGTCACAAAGAGTTTAAAGATGGCCGAAAAAGTTGTGAACTTCCATTAAAGCTATGATCATAACTACTTCTGGATATAAGTGTATACACATAAGATCCCACATGATACTATCATCATTGCTGAACATTAATAATAATAATAATAATAATATTTGTTTCGTTATACACAAGCGTGAAATGTGTTCTTAAGATTAATAATTTTTTTTATGCATCTTTAAAAAAAGTTATTATTATTATACTTATGTAACGATACTTTCTGACTATTCTGAAATTTTCGAAACAATTAGGACATGTTGTAGAAACTTTACTTTTGCTGTTACTTCAAACGAACAACATTTTCGTATTAGGATTGTCGACTCAGAATGAATCATAGAATCGTTCTATATCACGATTACCGTGAATTCCCGACTACCGTATATACATATTTCATATAGAAACAAAATGAATGTTTTGTAACACACAGATTTATTTTATCAAACATCATATGATATAATTTCCGGATCGCTCGGCAAGACGCCGATAGGATTTAGTTGATATCTGTGAAACCTTTGTCTCGTTTAATTTCGGCCTTCATGGGAGACTTGGTGTTAATACCAAGCTATTTGCCTTAATGTGAATGTATGCAATAAGTTTCATTCCATTTAATTCTTACAAAGATAAGTAAATGCAAAACTCATTTGTATCCATGCAATAAAGTATGTACATACGTTTTAGACATCTAGGCTACAATCCTAAGACATATGGTAGTTATAAGTTGAGAAAGTAATTTCGTTCCTTTTTATGAAAATAAACATCCATTCTTTTGTAGTGTATAAGTATTTTATTTATTATACTATTTAGTCTAATATATTTTGCCATCTTTCTGGAAGTGGCATAATTCAGCACTTCCTAAACTTTACTTACAACAAATTGTACTAAGCTATTTTTGACGTCCTTATTACAATGTTTTTTAAATGTCTTTTGCCACTTAAAGAATTCTGTAAAGATCGAAACAAATAGTAATCATATCTAGCGAATTGATGAGTGCGACAGCACATCCCGTCCAAGGTGTAACAGCTTCTGGGCAATCATCTTCTGGCGTTATTATGTTAAGCAATTACACCTTGTCTGTTGGTCTTTTTTATTCCATGGCATCACTCAATTTATTCAGTTGTTGGCAGTAGACTTCCAAATCAATTTTGAAATTGTCTGGCAGAAGCTTATAAAACAGTTCTTTTGAAATCCCACCAAACAAAGGGCATTACCTTCTTAAACATATGTGCTTTCGAAGTACTTTTATCGTGCTCATCTTTTCGGCTCTATGATCGTGTGAGTTCAACATTGTTGTAAAAAGTCTATTTTTCATACCCAATTCGAATTCGTTTCAGAAATAGCTTATTTCTTCACGTTTTAGCAACAAATCATCGACATTAATGCGAGGAGCAAATTTTTTTCTTTGAGAACATAGGAAATTCAAATATCGAGCTTTAGTGTTAAACTTATTGACTTTAAAGTGTATTGTACCAATGGAAAAACTAAAGTATTTTATTTTATACGTTTTATTTAATATACAATACAGAACAGAATTCAACTTAACTTAAATTTCTTTCTATACACTATACACATACCCAGTGGCATGTAAATTCAAACATGTTTTGATTGTACATCAACAAAAGCAAGACATTTCACATGATCATGAACGATCGATATACATAAGTTTAATCTCGAAGTAATTTATCGCATTGTTATTTGGCGATTTGATTCAATTAATACCTTTATTTTATCCTCATCAACTTCAATCAGCATTTCAGAATTAGGTACATCTTTGACATCGAAATTACCAGAATGAAATTTCGCAAACTAATTTTTGTACTGGACGTCTGCTAAGAGGTTTCCTATCGAAACTTTACATTTTTTTTGTTGCTTCAACTGCATTGTTACATTTTCAGTAATAAAAAAGGATTTGTGCCGTAAAATGCTCTTTTTTATTTTCCATGTTCAAAATCACGATGGAAAAAAAATGTAAACACAGAGAATCAAAATTATTTCTTCATAAATAAGACTTTAAATGTGATATGTCGGAATATATAATGACACTGCACTTTAGAATGAAGCGAGACTTGATTATTAGCACCCTCTTCTGGAAAAACATAGCATTATATTCTAATTCAGCTATCTTTTTTTTTACGCTATTAGTCTGGTTAATTTGACAGTAGTCAACAGTAATAAATCCTAGAATGTATAAACTCATAATTCATGGTACCATACAATATTTTTTAAACAGTTAATGACGAAATTTTGACTAATATATAGCAAAATTTAAGTGAAAATGCTTCTTCGGAAGCTCTAATTTATCGATGAGTTGCGTAATTAAGGTGACGACATGAATATGGAAAATTGTGTGTGACCGGAATCATAAAAAAATTGTACCGATTCCAGAAACACTCAATAAAATAAATATGTTTTGAATGACCGAAGAGTTAACATCAAAATAGTTAGCGTCGTGAGTATATACTCTGAACGCATATATTAAAATTTGGCATATCCAAGCAGTCGGTCCAAAAGCATGCGTACGTCAAACGATAATTTGAAGCTGTTTAACAAGAATCGAGCTGGCTTTTGCGAAATTTGTTACCGCTGATAAAACCCCGTGCTCCATCACTATCTTCTTTAATTCAAACAGTAATCTCAACAGTGGATATATATTAGTTAAATGCCTAAAAAAATTAAACAAGATTTCATCGGTAAGGTAATGGCTATAATTTATTTATAAAATACCATGGATCGCTGTAGTAGACAAATTGAAGAAAACAATTTCTGAAAAAAGCTTAGAATGTCCGAAAAGTTTTCTTTCATCACAATGTGTGTTCTTACACCAGTTGGAAATTGGAACATTTGAGATTTTAGGTTGTGTCCTTCACTCTCTTGCCAAATCTAGTCCCAAATGATTTCCATTTATTTTGTAAATTCTAGCTTCCTTTTATTGAGAAGAAGCTTCGTAGGAAAAGAAACTTTTTATAGCAATGGTCCAGTATTTTAGAGATCTTTAGAAGGATCGTTACAAAAATGGATTAGTGGCGCGCTTCAGCATCATTTCTCTAAGGGCGTTGAAGTTGAGGAATGTATTGAAAAATAGTAAAACACTTAATACTCTAGTTGAATTTGATGGAGCCTGTGGTTGATTGACTTGATCAATAAGGTTGATATATAACCCCTTTCCACAATTAACTATTTATAAATTCTGTATACGCATTTCGACAACCAAGTTGTCATCATCAGCAGATAATTTCAAAGTGTCGCACCTGGTAAAACACGGCGAAAAAATTGTACGAAAAAATAAACTCCGTACGCGATCCGCACCGTTGAAAACCAAGATGTGCACTGTGTCTGTTTCACAAGATTTTTAAAAAATACTTTTACTTAAACTAACATGCACTACATTGAAAAAGGTTATTATGGTCAAGAAGTGTCTGTGTGATTTATGTGTGTTTTATGATATTGTTCCTCCTGTCTTTCAGTAGAGAGAAGAGAGGGGTTTGCAAGGGACCGGCGTCATTAAAGTTTACCACATGGCTTAAATTCTTTAAGATGTGCATGCTTTCATACGCGTCCAGTTCGCGATAATTGTACACGTTCTTTATCAAATGTAAACAATCCATATTAACACTGTGGTTATTTTCTAATACATGTCTCGCTATACCCGATTTTTCCGGTCGGTTGAATTTTATGTGCGAAAGGTGTTCTTTATACCTGGTTTCGATCGATCTTTTAGTTTGGCCGATGTATTGTCTATTGCACTCTAAACATTCAATTCGGTAGATTCCCGATTTTTTATTCTCTTCAATTTTGTCTTTTGCATTTCCTAACAGCATTTTAAGGGTATTATTTGGGCGGGAACATACTTTAAACCCGTGATCTTTAAAAATACTATTCAGATTTTTTGTCACACGATGGAAAGGTAAACAAACAAAATGCTTTTCCCGATTGCTCTGTGGTGAAAGACATGTGGTGTCACGGATTGTTTTTATTATGTTGGCCTTTCTAATTAATCCATTGATTATTTCCGAATCGAAACCGTTGTATACCGCGATATTCTTAATGAGGTTCAATTCTCTTTCATATCTTACTTTTGTTAGTGGGAAATTGATCAAACGATTAATCAGAAAATTGAATGAAGCCATCTTCTGTTGCATGCTGTGATTTGAGTCAGCCGTAATGAATCTATTGACATTGGTTTCTTTTCGGAAAATATCAATTTCTATTTTGAGATCATTCTTAATAACTAAGGTGTCCAAAAAAGGCAACTTGTCATTGTTTTCTTTTTCTACTGTGAATTTAATTGTCGGGAATTTTGAATTTAACTGTTTAACGAAATCATTTAAGTTGCATTTTTGTGTATTGAAAACCGCGAAAATATCATCGACATACCTGACCCAAATTCTAGGAAAATATTTAGCTTTATTTTTTAGTTCTATTTCAAAGTTACTCATAAACAGGTCCGCTATGAATGGAGAAAGACAATTGCCCATTGCAGTTCCCTGTTTTTGTTCATAGAACTTCCCTTCGAACTGAAAACAATTTTGGGGCATGCAAAGGTTTGTTAGTTTCACGTATTCCTTTATTTTCTCTGGTTCGATCTTATTTTTGTGAAGCAGTTCTTCTAAATATTTTAAAGTTTCTGGGATCGGTACCGAAGGAAACAATGACGTTACGTCGAATGAAACTAAAATTTCTCCTTTTTCTAATTTACAATCTTTGATCCTTTGGATAAATTCTAATGAATTATTGACTGAGAGACTTTCAAGTTTTTCGGGCAAATTTTTGTATTCATTCACTAGCCATTTCGATATCAAGTAAGTAGGGGAGTTGATCCCTGAGACAATTGGTCTCATTGAGTTGCCTGGTTTGTGTATTTTAGGCAAACAATATAGTCTAGGGATCAACGGATTACTTACACTTAGCCTATAATTCAGATTCGGGGTTATTAACTTTGAACAACTTTTTAACGCGTTTTTTGTGTCCCTAATCATTTTTGGTAATGGAGTCTTCGTACATTCAACATAGGGCCCTTCTGAGATTAAATTTTTCACTCTTAGAAAATAGTCGCTTTTGTTCAAAATTACTAACTTATTCCCTTTATCTGCTTTTAAATAAAAACAGTCTTTCGATCTGAGACTCTTAATTAAGTTCCATTCGTGGTGCACTACTTTTTGTTTTTGTTCTTCTAAGTTCTGTTTGATTTGAGTCTTACAAGCTTCTCTAATAAAATTTTTTGAGGTTTGATCTAAATATTTAATAACCGCTTCGATGCTGGCGATCACCTCCTCGGTAGGAGTTTCGCGGTAAGACAAACAATGTTTTAAACCTTTATTTAATAAGTCTATTTCTCCTCGATTAAAAGTCTCGGATGAATTATTGACGACATGTATTAGAAAATAACCACAGTGTTAATATGGATTGTTTACATTTGATAAAGAACGTGTACAATTATCGCGAACTGGACGCGTATGAAAGCATGCACATCTTAAAGAATTTAAGCCATGTGGTAAACTTTAATGACGCCGGTCCCTTGCAAACCCCTCTCTTCTCTCTACTGAAAGACAGGAGGAACAATATCATAAAACACACATAAATCACACAGACACTTCTTGACCATAATAACCTTTTTCAATGTAGTGCATGTTAGTTTAAGTAAAAGTATTTTTTAAAAATCTTGTGAAACAGACACAGTGCACATCTTGGTTTTCAACGGTGCGGATCGCGTACGGAGTTTATTTTTTCGTACAATTTTTTCGCCGTGTTTTACCAGGTGCGACACTTTGAAATTATCTGCTGATGATGACAACTTGGTTGTCGAAATGCGTATACAGAATTTACAAATAGTTAATTGTGGAAAGGGGTTATATATCAACCTTATTGATCAACTTAATACTCTAGCTCGCTTCTTCCTTTACGAGTTTCCCTTCTTGTCAAATTATTCTTGTACATAAGAGTAACTGCACATAATTATTTGTTATTTCCTTTTACAGTCTTTTATTTTCCATTTTCGTTTATACTTTTTTCATTTTAATTTTATTTTGCAAAATAAAAAATAATTTTTTTTGCTGCCACTACTGTAATATCACAACATTGCATGATATTGTAAATATTATAAACATATTGTTAAATAAGGGTTAAAGTAGCATCCAGAAATGTCTAAAAAATATTTTTGCAATAGAGTGTTTTATTTTATTAAAAAAATTAATTATGTCAATATAGAAAACGCACCAAACTCTAACAATCACCAAGATAATTAAATATGTATAAATATTTTCATCGTGTCAGTTATCACTATCAGGAAAGATTTCCTCTGTCCTCTAATATTAAACTAGAACTCATTCGGAAAGGGTTAATAAACTTTTGCCAGCAATGAATTCAATTATACACATCTTGTAAGAAACAAAAGTTTTCCGTTAGAACATGGTTTTAAAAGTTTTTTGATCATGAATTTTTCTTTGTAGATTTGTTTTGGTTGCCAGATTTTCGGAAAGTTTGCTGTTTTCTGTGTACCCATCGAATGTCTGTTTTAACGAACGATGCTATATAATGGGTAAGAATATATTGCTTTTATTTTTAAATAATAAATAAATATTTCAAAGTAGAAATTGTTGCTTTATGTATTTTATATTGCTATTAGATCGAATGAATTTTTTATGTTAAAACTATATTATTCATAATTTTAAACAAAGGAATGGAAATCAGAAAGTCATTGGATCATTCTTCCTCAAATATTTGCGACAATTTTTATAAATTTTCATGTGCCGGTTGGATTTCATCGGTTGAAAAACCACCCTCAGAAGTGCTGTGGAATCATTGGCACGCTTCAGCACACACTGTAAACGCCAGGATAAGACAAATTTTGGAAAACAAGATACCCACCCGAAGTGAAACTTTGCATAAAATTCAACACATGTATCGTGTCTGTTTAGATTCGAAAAAAAATTATTTGAACGAATTAATCTTGTTGTGTAACGCGATGGGTGGATGGCCAATGGTGTCCGACAATTGGAATGACTCGAACTATAATTGGTTATTACAAGTGTCTGAAATGAACAGATACATTAAAATATTTCCTCTGATTAAATTTCATGTAGATGTTGATTATGAAAATACTGGTAATTACATTTTATATGTAAGTATAATTTTTAATTTATGATATATGTATGTTTGTCGAACAATATTTGCGAAAATTAGACTAAGATACTACAGTCTGGTTAAAATTTCGTAATAGCATTTTGTTGAATTTCATTGTGTATTACAATAATTGTGACACAAATAAAACTTATCTAAAGTTAGATAATAAAAATGATAAAACTTTTTATACTATTTATATATATATATATATATATATATATATATATATATATATATACATATGTCAGTGAATTACATTTTTTTAAAGGCTACTTTATTAATGGGATAAGTATGAAACAAATCAGATAATTCAACAGCTAGGTAATTTCGACATATTTTATTAAAAAATAGCGTAATTTTTGATTATATAATACTTTTCTAAAATATAATAAAATATTAAACAAAATGTAGTGATATAAACTCTTCTATTCTTCAGAATACTCAATAAATTATAACAATAATGGATATCAAGTCATAGCCACCTAGCGTTTCATTTCAGTAATTTGAAGCTATAATTTACTATAGATTGTTTATATTTTAATTCAAGTATGAAAGTAAATATTAATAGTTCGATTTGCATGTAATCTAGTATCAGTATAATCATGTCAACATGCCGAAATACACGCCATTAGAAACGCGTAAAATCATTCTAAAATTTCATTTTTTCTCCATTCTTCTTGTATCTTTTCTTATAGAATATCCTTAGAACGATTTTCGACACGAATATCCATATTTTGCCTAACCTAAAGCCTATAGAACGGCTTTAGGTTTGGAGACTGAGTCAGCCATTTCAAAACACTTGGTATCATTGTATTTTGCTGCATTTAAATTTTTCTTGTAAATGTGGTATGCCAGTTGTTTGTCTTTTACAATATAAAACAGATTAAAACAATTTTTCTGTGCTAGTCCGCTCCCTGATTAAACGCAGGCTATCAGTAGCCAACAAATTATTATTTCTGGTATAATAAATTTTTCTCTTAAAAATTGTTTATTGTTAATAATTATATAAAATATATAATTAAGTTCTTTACGATGGGACATTAATGAAAATTATTATTTTCTGCTATTCCATCGTTAATTAAATTCACAGAAATTAATTAAAAATTTCTGCGCCGGAGAAGGACTCGAACCTCCAACTGCCGTTTACTAGACGGCTGCCTCACCAATTAAGCCATCAGGCAATGTAACTTCGAGTCCTTTAACACACCATCAATTGTATTATGAAGCAGATCTAATATTTATTTAAAACCCGCGGTCAGGTTATTTTGATGTTAATAATTATATATTTAATTAAGTTCTTTACGAAAGAAAATTAATGAAAATTATTATTTTTTGCAATTCCATCGTTAATTAAATTCACAGAAATTAATTAAAAATTTCTGCGCCGGAGAAGGACTCGAACCTCCATTTGCCGTTTTCTAGACGGCTGCTCATAGATACTTTTTCTTCTGCATGTCAATCAATTTTAAGTTAAAGAATGGTCAGCTCTATCTTGATTATGTGCTTCTTTGTAACAATGTACATGTATATATCTATTTTGTAAACACACAGACTTTTTTGATTCATTTGATACCTTCATGCAAATAACACAATAAATGTGTAAATAATACGATCAAGAAAAAATGTTTTATATATTCTTTTGTATTTAAGTATTATGAAGAATTAGACTAATTGTAACTGTCCACGCGTAAAACACGTGACTAACCCAATTTACAACAAGAATTATTATTTAATTGATTATGAAATATTTAAATACATATTAGAAAAATAAATTTATCCGTATATAGAGATTCTGAACAAATTTAAAGTTGCAAAGTTTATACATTTTGAAGTTTTAATGAAACAAACAACACTACATACTATAAAACAAATCAGAATGAGATATAAAATGTAAATACTTCAACAACTTATTGTTCTTGAATTTAACTGCCAGTGCTTTCAGAACTAACTAAATAAATTATAAAATTTTCATGCTGTTTTTCAACAATCATATTCTACTGCCACAATTTTTTTCTATTTTTGCGACGATGTTTAATGGCCTTTAACCAGTTATCTTTTGTATTGTTCTGTAATGTGTAATAGCTCCCTGACTTCCTTGAATTTAAATAATGGTATGGTGGTAATTTTAGAACTGCTCTATGAACTTTCGCGAGTTCATCAATGACATGTTTATTGAATTGATCAATAAGGTTGATATATAACCCCTTTCCACATCAACTTTTGTAAATTCTGTATACGCATTTCGACAACCAAGTTGTCATCATCAGCAGATAATTTCAAAGTGTCGCACCTGGTAAAACACGGCGAAAAAACAATTGTACGAAAATCAAACTCCGTACGCGATCCACACCGCTCAAAACCAAGATGTACACTGTGTCTGTTTCACAAGATTTTTAAAAATTACTTTTACTTAAACTAACATGCACTACATTAAAAAAGGTTATTATGGTCAAGCAAGTGCCTGTCTGTGTGATTTATGATATTGTTCCTCCTGTCTTTCAGTAGAGAGAAAAGAGGAGTTTGTAAGGGGCCGGCGTCATTATAGTTCACCACATGGCTTAAATTCTTTAAGATGTGCATGCTTTCATACGCGTCCAGTTCGCGATAATTGTACACGTTCTTTATCAAATGTAAACAATCCATATTAACACTGTGGTTATTTTCTAGTACATGTCTCGCTATACCCGATTTTCCCGGTCGGTTGAATTTTATGTGCGAAAGGTGTTCTTTATACCTGGTTTCGATCGATCTTTTAGTTTGGCCGATGTATTGTCTATTGCACTCTAAACATTCAATTCGGTAGATTCCCGATTTTTTATTTTCTTCGATTTTGTCTTTTGCATTTCCTAAAAGCGTTTTAAGGGAATTATTGGGGCGGGAACAGACTTGAAACCCGCGATCTTTAAAAATACTATTCAGATTTTTTGTCACACGATGGAAAGGTAAACAAACAAAATGCTTTTCCCGATTGCTCTGTGGTGAAAGACATGTGGTGTCACGGATTGTTTTTCTTATGTTGGCCTTTCTAATTAATCCATTGATTATTTCCGAATCGAAACCGTTGTATACCGCGATATTCTTAATGAGGTTCAATTCTCTTTCATATCTTACTTTTGTTAGTGGGAAATTGATCAAACGATTAATCAGAAAATTGAATGAAGCCATCTTTTGTTGCATGCTGTGATTTGAGTCAGCCGTAATAAATCTATTGACATTGGTTTCTTTTCGGAAAATATCAATTTCTATTTTGAGATCATTCCTAATAACTAAGGTGTCCAAAAACTCCTCTTTTCTCTCTACTGAAAGACAGGAGGAACAATATCATAAATCACACATAAATCACACAGACAGGCACTTGCTTGACCATAATAACCTTTTTCAATGTAGTGCATGTTAGTTTAAGTAAAAGTAATTTTTAAAAATCTTGTGAAACAGACACAGTGTACATCTTGGTTTTGAGCGGTGTGGATCGCGTACGGAGTTTGATTTTCGTACAATTGTTTTTTCGCCGTGTTTTACCAGGTGCGACACTTTGAAATTATCAGCTGATGATGACAACTTGGTTGTCGAAATGCGTATACAGAATTTACAAAAGTTGATGTGGAAAGGGGTTATATATCAACCTTATTGATCAAGTCAATCAACCACAGGCTCCATCAAATTCAACTATGTTTATTGAAGTTTTCTTTGTGCTGTTTAAAATAATATTTTGTCTTTAATCATATCTTCTTCAAAACATATACTGTGTACCAGAGCTATAATTGAATATCGCCTTTCTTTGTAACTGAAGTTGAAACTTTTAAAAGTTTCTACTGTGATATGAAGCGTTATCTAACACAACTACACAATTTTCCTCCAAATTTGATAGTATTATTTCGAACTATTCGTCAAAGATATTTGCATTTATTTCTTTGTGATAATCAGTGGTCTTTTTGACTCAAACAACAACAAACCATCTTCGAGAAATTCATTTGCCAAACTAATATGAACAACAATTAATCGTCTTCCCTTTTCAGTAAGATTTTTAGAACCTGTTGAGTATCCTTCTAATAAAGTTTCCCTTCGATTTGTCACCGTTTCATTTAGCCAAACAGTCTTGTATATGTTTTTGGGGGTGTCAAGTCTAGTGCATTGTGTTCGGCTCTAAAATCAACAGCTTGGCCTTAGAGAAAGCTTAGTATTTTTGTTGGTATTTGCAAAATATATTTCGACTTTTCTTTTCTCGCACTGTAAAACGTCGACAGTGCTGACGGAATTTTGCACAATACTGTATATGCAGGTGAAAACAATACGTAAATTTCAACACCTCTGGAATCTAAAACCAAAATTAACCGATAACATATTATATTAAAATTAACTTTACATCGTTTGTTCCGGGTTTTTAATAGCACTGTAAGAACCAATAAAGAGTTTCAAAAATCACACAGTGATTATTAGCCTATATGTTCGCGAAATAAAGTATAGTAAATTATATGTGTATCCACAATCAACATTGTGGAATTTGTGTTATTGATATTTTTTTCGGTATTCTAAAAGTAATACTTATTTAACTACTTTCTAATTTATCTACATATGTACATATATGATAATTAAATGCTATTCAGCACCTTTAAATCTTTCATGCTTGTCTGTACATTAACCAAAAGATCTGCCAATGTGTGTTGAAACAGAAGTCATATATACATTCCTATGTATAGCGTTACATACTTCCACGAAATTTTATTTTACGTCTCTGTGAATAACAGGATGGTATCCACCAACGTTATATGCAAACGTAAGGAATTTCAGATATGCTATACTTGCTTTTCATGAGAAGAAAATGATGTATGAGCCTTTGTAAAGTACACAGTACAGTTTTTTTGCATCAGCGAAATTAATTTTTGAACAACATATGTATTTTATCAAAGTAACAATCTTGTAAAATAACATAACTCACAACCCAATAAAAGAATAATTCTCGACGCATAGAAAGGCTACGAATTACTGCATATGGCAGATTACATTGTAAGTAATTTATAATATGCGGTGTTTTTTTTAATTAAAGAATTAAATCTAATAATAATGTCGATTTAATACATGTATTTATACCATAGAGAGGAAAAATCAATGATAAAACTAACTTCTAATTTGGTAAGTGATTGGAAAAAGCATAAGTATTTGTACAGAAACATAACTGTTTGTCCGTTATATATTCGTAGTGAAATGCATTGTGGACAAAAAACACACTTCGAAACAAAATAAATTAGATAATGGAGATACATTTTCGACTTCCTACCGTGACTCGAAACAGTGGCGATAGATTTTCCTTTTCGAATTAAATGTGTTAAAATATATAATTTAATATTTATAGAATTTAAGATAGGTTGTATTATTTATATTTCATTAATGAATTTGCCAATATTAAAGAAATAATCAAGAGCATCAGTATATTACTAGAAGATAAATTCCTATTGTTTAATAATATAAATACATATATACATACATACGTATATATATTATGTGTAGGGATAAAGCTCGCTGAACTTTGCTTTCATATACTGCAACTGTTCAAGAAGTAATTGTTTCTCTGAAACTTCTTTACGTTCAATAATGCTGACATATTCACTTATAGACAAAGTAAGCTGTTTCTTAATACAGTCGAACACGCCTTCTGTCTACAAACAATCTGAATTTATCAGAAATAAAACATACTAGGAGATGTATGATTATTCCGTACTCAAGTTTATTAGTGGTTTAAAAACTGTTAAGGACTCACACGCGCTTAAAGCAGTTGTTACTGGTTTCGAAATACAATCTTTTGATGAGTCTGAAACAAAACACCAAAGTGCTAAATAGAAGTAGTAGTAGGGAGAGCATTCAAGAAAAACTTGCTTCGAAAAAATGAGGTTGAGATGATGCTGACTCATTTTTGTGATTTCGAGAATATTGTTCACAATTGTCAATGATGGGTTTTATCTCATCGCGTATGTAATGAATATTGTCAATATCGCTTAGTTATTGTAAGGGAGTTTTTGAACAAAAATCAAGTTTTATGATTTGATTTCCTGTGACTTCTTTCTCTTGTTCTAACTTCATTTGGTGATGAAAGAAAAACAATACGGCACCAGTGAAAATGTTAACACTTAACGAATTAATTGATTGTGTGTAATCGAAACAGGGGGGAAATTTAATAATCAAATAAATCATTCGAACAATTATAATTAGTATGTTTTATGAAAAGTTCGGCTTCTTTATGGACAGAAGATGTAAAACTGTCTATCAATTCATATACAACAAAACCTTACTAACTTATTTTTTTATCGGTCCCTCTTCGAAATTTGCATTGTCTTAGTCAATGAAATTACTTACATTACGAACGTATTATGTATAAATTCGTGTATTGCATAGTTCTTCTTTTCTAAACAATATTTTATACACATTTTTAAAATATTTTGATATAATTTGGAACCCCAATGATTGACAGATGATTGGCTGAAGCAAATCGTCTATTTCATCATAGGATCAATCCTATGTAAATACAGTGATTGCGAAGTCCTCTTTAGGTCATAAAATTTCAATAGGAAAATGGAGAAACTAAATATTTGCAATATAATAAAAGAAAATATTTTCAGATAGATCCAGGTGATTTGATTCTGCCAAATTACATATTGAAACAAGCCGAAACTCACATAGAACATTTAGTAAAATACAAAGAATGGATTATCGACACCGTGAAAGACATGTTTCCGAATAAAAAATTATCTAAACTAAACGACGACGTCGATGATATGATTACTTTCGAAATAGAATTAGCTACGTTGATGACAGTTCAGAGCGTAAAACAAATAATGAAAGTGGAGAACCTAAAGATGAAAAGCCAGATAAATTGGTTAGAAGTTTTGAAAACGCTTTTCAAAAAAACAGGTATTGAAGTTAAATTAATAGATTCCGTAGCAATTTCTTTTACATACTTTGAAAGTTTAACCGCATTCCTTGCAAAGACGAATCCAAAAATTATTGGTAAGCATTTCAATAGAATATATAACATGAGTAAACTCTTTGATTGTAGCAAATTATGTTATATGGCATATGGTGAAAGAACTGGCGAGAGATACGTCTCCAAATTTGAGATATTTAAATTTTAAGATAAACAATGCCATATTGGGCGTCGAAGAAGATTATAGCATCAATTACGAATGCGCCTCGAAAATGACTGAATATTTTAATTTAGCCATTGCAGTAAAATATTCTGAAATGTTCAATAAACCAAATATTGCTAATGATGTTAGAAACATGGCTGTTGAAATTAAATATGAATTTATTCGGATTTTGAAAAAAAATAAGTGGCTCAGTCGAGAGATTAAACGAAAAGCTGTGAGTAAAATTTCTAATGTAAATATATATGTAGGTTATCCAGACTGGTTAAGAAACAATAGCATAATGGAACATATTTATGAAGAAGTAAGTACATACGCCAATGTGTATAATTAAGAGACTATTTTAATGTAATTAATATATTTAAAAATCCGTAGTCGTAGACAACGAAATTTTATCAACATTTTATACTGATTGCTTGATACTTGTGACACATATATATTGTATTTCCTGTTGTTTTTTTTTTGGATGCGTTGCGATGAAAATCGCATTTATTGTAAAACATACGTTCAACAATAATATACTTACTGTTGATCAATTTTGGCCATGTGATTGGTGACTAAATTCTTCTCATTCGTTTTTTATTTTCGACAACGCAGAGAATCCATTAAAAATTCGTCATGCATTGCAAGCATGCTGATTCCCTAAAGGCAAAAAAGTATTGAACTCAATCTTTAGCGGGGAAACTTTGTATTTGTCGCATTTTTTTGAATATTAAGGAGGTCTTACCTTAAATTTGAAAAAAGCTGGTGTCATCATTAATGATGAATTAAGAGTAAACATCCTAGGAAAGTTATCATCCTCCGCGTGATAATGCTTAAGATCTGTTTGCTGGTACGTGTTAAAAAGTCTTATAATATACAATACCATTTTGTCTCCGTACAATTTCCGTGTATTTGGTTTGTTAAAAGAATCGTTAAAAAAGTGGTAGTTCAATACAGACGTTGAGATGAATTATAATATTAGAGAATGTCTTTTAAAATAGTCGCGAGGATTTGACTAACAAAGAATCTATAATCCATTATACATAATATCCGTTATCACTAATTCATCAGTAGGAGTCACTCCTTAATGTTAATAAAGATATCTTTTAAATTAATTATATAAGAATTGTTTTCCATCATCTAAACGTAATTAACGTTAAAAAATAAACGCCGTATTTTATTTATAATTTATACCACAAATAAAGTATCAAATTCTATAATTTTAAAAAGTATTGGTATTCCGGAAAATTCTGTGGTGTTTTCATTTTCAAAAAGCAAGCATTAAATACTAGTCGTTAAAAGTTTCTAAAAAACTCGTATAGCAGAATTAAAACGATCTGTCTATATTAAACAAAGTATACTGTGTTTTCAAATCAAAAAGATGCCTATCGATAAGATTTATTTGGAATACTGTTTATTTTCTGAATTTCGCTTTTATTGTAATTAAAAATTTTTATATTCCTCTTGAAATGAACGATATAGGCATGCATATTAAACTTTTAAAAATGGTTCCAGAAGTTTTAAACTCAAACCTCCGGTCGATTTTCAAAAATTATATGATGTTTTTTTTTGTTTTTATTAAAACAAAATTAGTATTCAATATCACTGGCGCTTGAAGAAATGTACGACAAATTTTAAATACATTTGTCCATAAATTAATAGAGCACCGCTTAATGAATCATGTCAAAATTTATCACTAATCACTAAATAATCCATTTGAGGATCGTTTAGTTACAGGGAATAAAAATAGATTTACTATAGTAACCATAGAATAAAGACGGTATACAGCTGATATAATAAACTTCAACAAAAACAAATTTATGTGCTATGAATTTTTGCAATCTGGGGAAACCATTAATTCTGATAAATATTTTTTTTATTTGATGGTTTGTAAGAAGGAAAGTTCAGAAGCGTCGTTTGCAACATAACGAAATCTTTCTTTTTCTATGCAAAAATAAAAAATAGAAATTTTTTCAATTAGTAAAAATTTTAAAGCTTATAAAGAAGCAATAATATTTAACGAACGACCATAAATATTTATTTGCCAATCAATTGTTACTAGGTAATAAATAAATTTAAAAGTTCGAGCAGTGTTTAAAATAAGATTAAAGTTCCTTGGATTAACACCCAAAAAATATTTATCCACATATTACAACACCGTGATTTAGATGGCCATGGTTTCAATGCTATTGAATTGAAGCACATGAGTACTTTTCATATATTAGGGTGTGTGCTCTTCAGCGACTAAGATACATTTTCGTCAAATGTAACTTACACTTAATTAGTTGTCAAAATTGTCATCGGCGGGTTAACAAAAATACTCACATTGTCATGGAAACACGAGAACACTAATATACCTGTGGAATTTTTCGCAATCAAATCTGCATTTTCTCCAGAATGACTTTTCGTATGTAATTGGAGTAGACCTGCGCCAAAAAAATTTATTTTTAGCAAGATAGTGTCTCAACACACAGTTGAAATTCATCGTTGATTATTCTTTCCAAATAGATAAGTCGGAAAATTCCTGGTCCCAACGCTTTCCGGTTCTGATAATGGGAATACCACCTTAAAAATAAGGAATACAAACACATAAATAACAAGCGCCTCCCTCTGTCGTCCACTATACTGAACGACAAAGCGAGAAACGCGTCTATCTCGCTTGTCGAGAACTAAGTTATTAGAGCGTATAAGACAGACGCATTGTGTAACGGCTATTTGCTAATTAAAAGAATGTTAAAAGGAATCATTCTATTATTAATACAAACACAGATTTTTCAGTAACATTGACCAACTGAAAAATACAGTTGGAGAATGTTCTAATTGAATACCACCTGTTATACTGAGACATGATTCAAAAGGGATCTATATACAACCTATACCATGTATTCGAAGGGAAGGAAAAATCTGGAAATTTAATTTTTATTTTGATATTAGTCGTATGTTGAAGCAAAATTTCATATTAAATAAAAAATTACATTTTAAACAATTTGTCCTGACAACAACAATTTTTCTGTCTTGAAAAATACATTTTTTACAATTATTTGGGAAAAAATGAAAAATTTTACCATAAAGGAAGGTCAGGTTACTTTTGTCTCACCCATTATAACCTTTTTCTTTTCAGTCACTTCTGATCTCGTGTTTGACTTTCCAAAAAAAAAAACTCCAAATAAAAATGTTTTGCGATATACTCAGAACCTCCATATTTAAAATGTTTTTAATTGTATTTACTTTTTTCGATTAACTGTTAAAATACAGCATTATAACGAAAAGATAGTCTCTTAATTATGCAAGAGGTTTATTTTAATTAGAAATTTATAAATAATTTGAATATATTACTTGAAACTACTTGTAGTGTAATTTCAGATTGTTATTTCCAATAATCATTTTCTAAATGTGCTAAATATTAAAGAGCACTTAGTAAAACATAAATTACAAAAATTATTCTCACCGACAGTCGATAGGTAAGTAAATTCACATGTATTCGTGACATAACAATTTACACTAAAAATTGAATAACTACTAACCACACAAGTAATTCATCACCTTTTATGAAAAAAGTTTATTTTGTTATATTTTAGATTATATGCATTTTTTTAAATTTCCAACATTCATTTTGGACACAAAAATAATACTTTCTCGGCTACGAACTATAAAGAAACTTTTAATTTGGACATTGATTTAATTTGGATATTGATTTATATGTTCCGAATACAATAATAAAACGACAAAATTTAGTTTGAGTAAATCATAAAAGAAGCTTTGATTAAAAGTGCGTACTTGCATATGATAGACAGATATACATTTAAATTAGGTCTACAGATATTTAAAAATGTGTTATTGTATTATAAATAAACTCCAACAAGGCTATTATTTACTAAGTTCTGTCATATGTTGATACGATTATTAAAAAAATGCAAATAATCTCAAAGTTTAAAAATACATTAAATAATATTACAGAAATAATATCTAATCTGGTATACATCACACATTCTTGGAATATAGAAAAAATAATATACATAAAATTTGAACTTTCATCCATTGAATAAAGATTGTTAAAGGCATTATGTTATTAAAAATGTGGAAACGGATCATTATATCATATTTTTTTCTTAATTAAATCTTAGATATTAAGGAATTAAATTAGATTAGATCTATTAATCTGGGTATTTTCCAAGCATTTCGAAAACAACTTAAGGTAATAATATAGTAAACAGGTAGATACGAGGGAGCGTTTTTATATTCGCGGAATGGGGGACAAGGGGTGGAAATAAAAAAACCAAATTATTTTTCTTTTTCAATATATTCACCTGCAAGACGGATACATTTTTCACATCTTTCAATTAATTTATTTATACCCTCATAAAAAAATGATTTCTCTTTATCTGCAAAATACGCCGAAACTGTCTCCTTGACTTCATCATCGGCAGTAAATTTTTTTCCCCGCAGCTCTTTTTTCATTTTCGGAAACAGGTAATAATCACTCGGGGCCAGGTCTGGGCTGTAGGGTGGGTGATTCACAATTTCGAAACTCACCTTATGCAGGGCAGCTAACGCAACGCGGCTCTTGTGGACGGGCGCGTTGTCGTGCAAAAGCAGAACACCTTTTGTCAATTTTCCCCGTCTTTTCTCTTTAATGGCTTCTTTTAGTCGCTCTAATATTGAAGCGTAATATTCTCCGGTTATAGAAACACCTTTATCTTTATAATCAATCAACAATATTCATTCCGAGTCCCAAAATACCGTTGCCATGAGTTTCCCAGCTGATTGTGACACTTTAAATTTCTTGGGAGGTGCTGTGCCTTTTTTATGCCACTGCATGGAGTCTTGTTTGGACTCAGGTTCATAATGATGAACCCAAGTTTCGTCTCCAGTAACAATTCCACTCAATACACCATCCTTGTCTTCATTACAGAGGTCCAAAAATACACGCGAACACTCTACGCGCTGTTGTTTTTGCGTTGGCGTGAGCATTCTCGGCACCCATCTTGCGCTGACCTTAGACATGCCGAGATGATCGTGCAGGATTTTAAAAATTGTTGTATCGGATACTCCAACCATTTCTGCGAGTTGTTTCTTCTTTAGTCGAGCATCTTCGAGTACAATTTGTTCAACTTTTTGGATAAGTGCTGGCGTGGTCACCTCAATGCTCCTGCCCGGCCTCGGGTCGTCTTCAAGGGATTCCCTTCCTTGTTTAAATAAACTATGCCACTTGTACACCATGGTTTTTTCTGGACAAGAGTCGCCGTAAACCAATGACATCTCATTCATTGTGGTCGCGACTGATTTTCCTTGCCTGGTAAGGAACTTTATAACGGCACGATATTCGATTTTTTCCATATTTCACTTTTCACTCCTGATTATGTTACTTGGTTGACGATAGCTCAAAGACTAACTGTCTAATAACAATGAAACTTCGTATTTATACTAATCATGAGTCGCTGCACAGGCCACGCCCCCCCAATGCGCCTACTCACCCCTCTACAACCCGCTCATTCCGCGAATATAAAAACGCTTCCTCGTATTATACAAAAAAGTGATATTTATATGTATGTACGTGTACGTGTTATTGGTCATTAACACATATTTATACATATTATCGGTGTCAAAAAGTTTTAGGACAACTTTCCTACTTCATTTTCTTGGTTCTTCCATTGTTTAAGTTAGGGTTTAATAAAAAATAAAAATAAGGCATTCATTGATGTCAGTATCTGTGGAAATTATATTGCCTAAAAAATAATTTACTTCATAAATTCCTGTTATATTATACAAGATGCTTTCTTTGAAAAAGAATCATGTATATACTTAGAAGAAATATCTAAAACATCTAAATATCTACTTTTTTCACGGGATATCATATGACAAAATGAACGATTTATTTTTATTTTTGAGTAGAATTAACTCTCAGTTTTTTATTATAAATCAAATAAAAGAAATTTTATCATATGACGTAAACCTACTTACAAATACATACACCTCTTATATAGTATACCATATACGTGTATATATTTGTAGATGGCCTGATAATTTGTTTGAAGTTAACGCTTATTACGATCCAGTTCAAAATTCAATAAGTATGTAAATACTTTAAATTATTCTATTCAGTTTTCGTTGTAATTTCTTCTTAATTTCAGTTATTTCATTAGGATTACTAAGTGCACCTTTTTTTCGCAATGGAAGCCCTGCGTAAGTGTTTTTCTAAATTGTTTCATATACAGTCGAACTTCCGCAACTCGAATTCCTAAATATCACCAAAATAGTTCGAGTTAGAAATAGGTATATTGTATTGTATATATTGTATATATTTAGTCAAGTAAAGTTAACAAATTAATAGATACATGAAAATTAAAATAATTCACAACCTACATATGTAATATGTGGTTTGTTCAAAAGGAAAGGTGAATTTTGAATTTTCGCGCGCTGTGTACATTCGATTATCGAAACTTTTTTTTGTTATGTTGGTACACATGTGTTAGTCATATGTTGGCAATTTGGATTAATAGTTTGTTGTCGACAACTGAAAAGCTTAGTCACGTTTGTGTGTGTTCTTCGATTTTTGACTTTTGAAATAAATGGATCAAAGAATATGTATTAAATTTTGCGTTAAAAATGGAATAAAGTGCTCCAAAGCACTTGAAATGTTAACTGTGGCATTCGGCGAGTCCACTTTGTCTCAAAAAAGTGTTTATAAGTGGTACAAGCGCTTTACAGAAGCCCGAGCAAATGCACGCCAAGTTCGATCAAATGTGAAGGTTTTGCGCACTATTTTCTTCGATTACAATGGCGTGGTGCATCATAAGTTCTTGCCAACAGGTCGTACGGTTATTAAGGAATACTGCAAGGAAGTTATGCAACGTTTGCGTGAAGCAATACGGCTCAAACGATCAGAATTGTAGAAAAAAATCATGGATTCTGAATCACGATAATGCATCAGCTCACATCAATGGTTGTTCGTGATTTTTTGGTCAAAAACAACCCTAATCATGCCTCCTCAACCACCTTATTCACCAGATTTGGCTCCCTGCGACTTTTTCTATTCCCAAAACTGAAGAAGCCAATGAAAGGAAAGCGTTTTGCCACAAGTGATGAGATAAAGTCAGAATCGAAGAAAGAACTGATGGCCATACCGAAAAGCGCATTTCAGAAGTGCTTCGAGGATTGGAAGAAGCGCTGGCATAAGTGCATTATATCTGAGGGGGATTACTTTGAAGGGGCAAAATGGATATTGATGAATAAATAAATACTTTTCAAAAAAATTCAAAATTCACCTTTCCTTTTGAATAAACCACGTCAGATACATAATCAAAAGTATATCAGTTTAAAGAGAAGTTAAACGTAATACAATACATATTGCTAACAATCTTCTCTATTAGGTGTGTGGAATTACAATTAAAAATTTAAGAAAACTCGTTAGTTTTCGAAATATACCTACTAGGCTACTAAATTCTAAAAATAATCAGATAATTTGAAGTTTTTGTTGACTCTCTTATTTAAATCCTACTTGAGTTTTTCAAAATCAAATACATGTAATTAATTATTATACAAGAAATATCGTTTACTCTCCAAGTACACATCAGTCGTCCCACGTAATAATCTCTACTTTAAGCAAAATCTATAAAAATGTTTATTGCTTATAGGCTCTAACTAGGCTTTAATGATTATCTTTACAGAAAGAAATAAATATAGAACCGCTGGGGATACCGTTTCCCCTCCGTAGTTTAATGCACCCGCCTTGTATATCACTAGTATTAAAAAATTTCCTAACTTTAATTTTTTTGAAAACTTTAAAAATAAAGCTTAATACAAGCTGAACACACATACACTGGAAATATGTAAAACTCGAAATTCAGTTCAACGTTAATTCTTGAAACTTTAATTTAATGATTAAATTCTGTAAATTTCAAAAATAACATGTTAAATTTTTGTTAACCGTATGGCAAAAAGTTCATCCCTTCTACGCTCTTTCTGCTTGTATATTCTTGACTTTTTCGAATGCTTATATCTTCGTTGATGTGCCTTCCTATTATTTCTAGCAACTTATTTTGGAACTAACCTATTTGCATAAATTGTTTTTGAAAGTCTCTTAATTTTATGTTTTGAACGCAATACTGGATCTTATTTGGCGCTGGAATTTTAATTGACCTTTTCTTCTCTGGTACCTTCCATCGAATTTTGCTGTCACTTTTCTTTTACATTCTGACATAACTTCGAAAGGTATTAGATTTTACTCGTAGGTTTATGGCTTTGATATTGATTTTTATTGACATTAATAAACAAGATAGTTATACTGAACAATGTTTGGAAAAATATTTTATCTGGTAATATAAACTCGCATATCCACATGTCGTTACATCATTGTATTGTTTTATTTATATTATTTTTATGTTGTGTATGGAAAAATCACTCAAAATTATATAGCGATAGTTTATTAATTATTGCTTGGTCTATTGGCTGTAATTCATATTCGGCGGAAAATAATGTAGTTTAATCAACTTTTTGTTTGGAATATCTTTTAGGTTTGCTTGATAATTATCAATTAAAAATAATACTTTTCTTTTTCTATGGCCAAATTTTTTATCTAGTTGTATTAGCCATGTTTCAAAAATCTGACCCCATCATCCATTGTTTTGTATTATACATAGACACATAGTCACAACCACATGTCACGTGTTCTTTGCTATGCTTCCCCCCTTGACATTATTTCCCATTAAACACAAATTTTTTTTAAGATAGAACTTGGAAAAGCAGCTTTTCTACCAGTTTCATCAGTATTAAAAATATTACTATCATAGTAAATAAAATAAATGTATCTAACTATCCCGTACTCGCCTTAAAATTGTCGTAACCTAATGAATAAGCATATTCCATTGTTTGTTCTGGAATTATAGAACCATAAAGTGGCAAATGTCTTTCTCTAGTAACGGTTATCAATTTCATAATTGCAGTATCAATGCTTTTTATATGTTAATTTAAAAATTATTAGACTACTTAGATTTTTAGATTAAATTTCATATTTTGCGACAATTTGTTTCTTTTTGAAAATATTAACTTTAGACAAAGTTTATATTTTATCTTATTTTAAAGCGTTCAACTTTCTAAAAGCCATCCCAATTTTTTTCACACAAACTATCGTAAAGGAAGCAAGTAGAAATGCAAGCCAGGAATATAAGAACTCTTACAGTCACGCATACTGATTTGATTCGGTAGATTTCACCTTGAAGCAGAATTTATTAATTTAGAGATTCCAAAAAAATATACTTGAGAAAGTGGGGCCTCGCCAAATGAAGAATTTTTTATAATGGAACTTTGAATTATGCTTTTACCGCAAAAAAATCAACTTTTGAAGAATCTTATGTTGTGGAAGTTCGACAAGCATTAGATAAATTTAAAGTACTTATATTTTAGAGTTTTAAATTATGGAGCATTGGGTAGCCTGATAGGTCATGAATTATCCCATGCATTAGACACGTTAGGTAAAGTTTCGAAATATATTATCTATTATTTTTTCTCAATATGTCATTAAGTAAGTACAATATTTTGCGAATTTTTTAATAATACCAAACGTAATGTAATGTGCGCTAATATATATGTATATGGGCTGTAAGTGTTTCAGCTTTTCTTCATTCAAACATATACACAGTCCAGTCATAAATACTACCATCGTATCTTCTACATTATACATCTGCATTTGATTGGTAGTCGTTCAGTTAACACCATTTGTATTATGGAACGGTTCAAATACCATAATTACATTGCATTGTAGAAAGTGGTAAAGCGCGGGACATATTGTATCTCCCCTTTAACCTCTTAACATTACCATTTCTCATTTTCGAGACACTAGTTGTTCGTCTTCGTGTCGCAAGTTTACGCTTTGTATATACATATGCCCAATACTGGTAGCTGCTCGTGTAAGAATCTTTCGAAATTCCCCGCGAAAGCAAGCAATATTACCCGTGAAATGAACATCACATATAGAACAATCTCTCGCATTATTGGGGAAAAACCGAACCGAAAGAGTTGTGCTAGAAGCCCAGAAGGTTGTGACTGCGGTTCACCATGCTTTAATAATAGTTTGGTGTGTGTAACTTCTACGAATGTGTCTTCAATTCATTTTTGTAATATTGAGGCGAAAACATTGGCTCGACTATACCGAAAAACTATGATGAAGCTATCTTCTTTGGGCTACCGGGCTGGAACCGCGTCACTGGTATAACTGCCGACGTTTCGTAACCACTTGTATGGGACATATTCAGGGCTCAACTACTGCTACTGTTTGTGGCACTGAAACTGGTGTAAGTTGATGGTGAACGGGTATATATATGGGTTATGGGTCAATGGAGCGTTACGGTTGCGGTTGGGTTGTTTGGAGATGCAGGATTGCCAGGCGTTGTGTAGGGGGTAGCCATCATCATGGTTATTGCGGGGCACCCCACCCAGCACTAAAAGTAATTCCTAAATTGATAAACGAAGATCATTCGCAACTCCATGTGAATACACGGAAAGAGTGTTCTCAATAAATTATACATCAGTTAAAAGCTTATTTTCTGTCCTTTTCAAATATATCTATTTTAGTTTTGTACGATGAGTTACTCTTTTTCAATATCCCATTAAAATACTGACAGTATTTATGACTGGATGGTGTACGTTGCTAACAAGCATATTATTTCCAAATATAAGAATTCTAAATTGTATTGCAACATTATTTGAACATATTTATACATTTTTTCATTTGAAGTTCAGCCATAATTTTTAAAAAATACACAAGATTATTTTTAGCCATCGAACCTACCCAATATGATAGCACGCGCACATGGTTGTCCACTGGGGAGTTAAAAACGTATCAGTCAAAGTTAGGGTGTTTTAAACGACATTATGATAATTACAACATAGATGGTTATCAAACGATCATCGAAAATATTGCCGATAACGTAGGTTTGGAATTAAGTTTTAGAGCATATCATCGAAAAGACAGATTGCCGAATATAATTCCTTTTCTTGGAAACTTCACAAACGACCAATTGTTTTTCATTAGTTATGCTCAGGTATTGAACATTAAATCCACATATATAAACAAAAACTTAAAATCATAACACCTAATCTCCTACACTTTTGTACGTGTTATTTTTTATGTAACTTATAATTTCAGATGTGGTGTGAAGTACTCGGAAGTGCAGATGAATTTTTGTTAGAACAAGAACATGCGCCAGTCCAATTTAGGGTTCAAGGTGTTGTCACTAATAATGTTAATTTTTACAAAGCTTTTAATTGTGCCAATTCCAATGAAACTAACAAATGTTATTTATGGTGAAAGATAATAAATGTATTCGTTTACTTCATTCTGTAGTGTTATTGTATTTAAGTGTAAAAAGATACCAATGACAATAATTACTGAAAATTAATAAAATGGATATCAATTCGTATTTATTGAGAACTTCGCTACTTTTTAACCGACCAGTAGAACAATTAAATATTTTCTAAATGTATTTTGCAACACTTAGTGAAACAGTGTACTTACTTACGACGTTATATACATATGTTTTGTGCAACATTTATTTCAAATTACAAAAAAACTATCGAGTATAGAAACGTGAAATTTTAAAATGTCCAATATTTGAAGTTATCATGTAATAATATCGGACATGCGCAGTGTTTATAAATTATATGTACACGCTCTTATATCCACTGCTTTATAGTTCGTTTAGATTTTTTTATTTTTCCAAGTGAATACTGAATACTTAAAAGAGGAAAAACATGTTAAGGAAGCACTAGAAAGAGTGATTATAGTAGTGAAGAAACGAGTATAAGGAAATAAAGACGAAATCAGTGAATAGAATTATTCACAAATCCAACTTGTGATCAGCTTCACTGACAAAATAGGAAAAGTATTGAAAAAAAAGAATGTACAATACTTTAATCGAGAAAAAACAAACTGCCATGAACAAAATTAGGTGTCTGCACATTAGTTTGGGAGTGCGGGGAAAACTATGTTGGTAAGTGGAAATAAGGTACAGGAAACAAGTATCAAACAGTAATTATAAAACCTGGGCGTAGGAACAAACATTGATTTGAAAGGAATGAAAGTATTAGTATCGCCAAGAATTATCTTTAAATTTATCGAGACTAAAAATCATTAGCTTTAACAGAAAAGGCAGTTACAAACTTAGCGACATCGGGATGAACTTAGTATGAGCGTCTATCATGGTCTATGCGGTGTGGACATTGCACATAAATAAAGCTCCAACATGTGTATGTAAAGAAAGAGCTTTGAAAAAATTAATGTAATAGATTCCAAGAAGCTTATATTATTAGTGACTTTCTATGGAAACCTATAACCATTGACTTATTAGGGAAAAGGAATTATTCTAATAAAAATTAAGTTTGCCTTTGGTGTTTTATTTTTCATTTTAGGTTTTTTTAAATTTCTATAAACGATCTAAACAATGATTTATAACATAAATCTAAAAATGTAGTAGTTTATTTCAAAATTGCATTCCACAATATCAGTAGCAACGTAAAACTGATAGTTTTATAATGAATTTTGATAAGAACAAAGTCTAGCTGAAGTAGCGAATTAAAATTACACTAGAATATTTATTTACAATTTTATTTTGTTTTGAATATTCTTAATGATCTTACATAAGAAAAAAGAAATATAGACAACTTAAATGCAGAAAAATTGTCCAATAAAAACAATATATTTTCTATGCATATCAAATACACAAATAATTTAAATAAATTTTGTAAGAAAAAAAATATATTTTACTGCCATCTACTTTTCTTTCTCGTACTTGGTTGTACCGTCGATGCTGAGACCGACTGTTGTGGAGGAGGTATTTCAGAACTAGCTGTAAACTAAAAAGTAAAACAGAAATTGATAATGGAAATCAAATCGAATCATTAATATTTACTTGTGTCTGATATTGCGCTCGAAAGGCAGCTTTCATAGCAGACAGACGATCTGTAGCTGGCCCTCTGGCAGGCGCTTGTTGTACTGACGGTAACGACGAGCCCTGTGTGGAGCTAGCAGTTTGAGGACGAGAAATTTTTTCCTTAAATCCTAATCCTAAACCACCAACATTGGGACTTTGATCTTTCTTCTTGTATCTATATCAAAGAAAAGTGTGTCATATATTTTTGCACAATTTCTTGCCAATAAAATCTTTTGCTTGGTTTTGCTACTTTACTGTTTGCTTACCTGGCCTTTCTGAACCAACTGCTCTGCAATGCAAGATCTAACACTTCCTGAGGCACGTCTTGGTGAGCAGCTTCTAAATTTCTAACGATATGACCAACAAATTCTTTATCCTTTTCGGTTAATAAGGTGTAGGCATCACCATGGATACCAGCTCGACCAGTTCTACCAATTCTGTGAGTGTGAGTATCGATGTCTCTGGCGATATCGAAATTTACGACGCTTCGAACATGTGGTATGTCAAGACCTCGAGCTGCAACATCCGTGGCTACCTACATAAATTACAAAAGAAGATGTAAATATTATTACCCGTAATAAGTAAGTAAATTTTCAAGAACGGTACAAAAAGTATTCCAATTTTTTTTAGGGTCTTAGTCAACCTACCAGTAGCGGACACTCATTTTTCTTGAAACTCATGATAACTTTATTCCTATCAGCCTGCTCCATATCTCCGTGCAACAATAAGCATTCAAATTCTTTAACTTTCAAATCACTAGCTACCTACAGAACACAATAAATAAGAATATATTAACAATTGAGTATATCTAAACTTTACAAATGATACAAAAATCAAGGACAAAAATTGAAGAAAATACTCTATATTTCAAACAAATAATACCTGTTCCGCGTCCAATTTTTTTGTTACGAAAACGAGAACTGATCCTGCAGAAAGTAATTCAACCAGTTTCTTATACAGCCATTCTCTTTTAGCAAGTTGGTGAGGTAACACCATAACGTGTTGGGTAACATCCTCATTCGCCTGTCCTAGAACCCCTTGAGATATCTTCACGGGATCATTTAGAGCATCTTTGGCTAATTTTTCAATGCGTTTTCGAAAGGTAGCACTGAATAGTAGCGTTTGACGATCAGGTCGAACGTGGTTACAAACCGATCGAACTTGAGGCTCGAAACCTAATTCGAACATACGATCAGCTTCGTCTAGTACTAGAAAGGTTACACGCTGTAAATTAGTAGCCCCACCCTTTACGTGATCTATTATTCGACCTGGTGTTGCCACCACGATTTCTGCACCTTCTTTTAATGCCTAGAAGAAAATAAATCCCTATCTATATGGAAAAACAAAAATGAAGTTGATATTATAAATCAAATCTCCAATTGCACCTACTTGACTTTGTTCCCATTTCGAACCGCCACCATATGCACACAATACTTTGACGTCGTATACTCTAGCGAACCTTCGTGCTTCATTATAGATCTGCAAAGCTAATTCTCTAGTCGGAGCCAAGATTAAGGCAATTGGACCTTCACCACTTTCCACTGGTGTTTGCGCCGAGACGTGCATCAAAAGAGGCCAAAGAAAGGCGGCAGTTTTTCCAGAGCCTACAAAAACAAATAATCTGCATAAAACTAAAATCAATAAATATATTTTTCGTATTGCATACTAAACTACAAATTCCTCTTGATGAAAGAATTGCAATAAAGGATTTATAAAATAGGTACGTAACACGAAATGGTTACATCAATTTTTTATATTTTATAATGATTATTTAAATTCTTTTTATTCCTCCAGATCTTATATTCCGATCGTGTATCATTTTCTTCAGTTTTCAATTTTCTTTTTGTTTTAATTGTTTAAAGGTATTACGTCTTTCACTTTTTAACAAAATTTTTATATTTTAATAATCTAAACTTTGATGATTTTTCAATTTTTTATTTTTGTTTTATTTATCGCAAGCAAAAGAAATTATTAACAGGTCATGGAATGGAATTAGAAAAGAGACTTGAAGCGACCAATTTATTTTCTTATTACTCCTTGTTAGTAATGATCCAAATAAACAACCAGATATTTCTGATTATAACACGCAACTCATCACTTGAAAAAAATGTACGATTCTCTAGTTGTCTAGTCCTTGTTCATAAAATTTAATATACAGTCTTCAGTAAAATGCTATTCTAGACTAAAATTTTCCACATGATGTCGCATGCAATAATTTTAACATGATACTGTAATTATTATAATTAGTATGCTTCGCATGTATTCAGTCACGTTTTTTAAGTGTTATTTTCTTCACAGATCGATATTAAAAACTTTTTAAAAATAATTAATTTACGAGAGGGTTAGTAATTAGTACGCCAAACGAAAGAAGGCAGCACTAATAAAAAACTAATTTGTTTTTCAACTTGACAATCTTTCAATATATAACTGTAAAAATTTGCAAGTACGCTTTTTATTTAAATAAAATGAACCGTTTTAGCCGTTTTAAAACGTGGAAAAAGTAGAGTATCAATCAGTGATTTTTTAAACAAAATAAACGATAAAATCAAAACTGAGCTGGAGTCTGTTTACGAATACCAATCTCTATCGATTGCAGTCATAAAACGATGGACATCTAAGCTTAAATATGGCCGTACTAGGATATTGGTAAACAACGCAGTGGTCGCCATAAGACGTATGTACTCCAGAACTTACTAAAGCAATACATGATATATTGATAAATTCGTTGAATAAAATTACACGAAGTAGCAGAGTCTACACGTTTTATATGATTCAATGATTTCAATTTTGTATAATGAATCGAGTATAAAAATTACGTGTACGATTGGTGCGGCATTTGTTGACTATCAACCACAAACGCGAACGACAACGCATTTCAGGCCTCAATTTAGCGACGTTAACACAAGAGTCGAAAGAATATCACATAATAACGGTTGATGAAGCCTATATTTACCCTAAAGTAAGTAGCAATCAAAGCAGTGGACTCAGAACTCGTAAGTGTTATGAAGAAGGCAAAGACCCTATATTCGGTTCTGACTACTGTTTTTCCAATCTGCAGTGGGATTCTTCAATGGTAAAATTTCATCATCTAGCTTGCTGAACAGATTTAGTGGACTAAATGTAACGAGTTACAAAGAGAATTCGTTGAAAAATAAAATAATTTTTTGTCAAAAAGTTTGTTTTCCTGTCTAGACTCGTTAATTACTGATCTAAAAACAATATTTATCGGTTTTTAATTTATTTCATTTCTAATTAGGGTCACGTCTCAAACTTCCATCCATCCTTCCCGTTCCCTTCCACAGAGAATAATATTTACTACTTGCCACAGGTATACCTGCCGCATAGTTGTTAATTATTGTAATTATTACATTAAGCAAATCGTGACATATCATTTTAAGGTACTTTGCATTGTCACGAAACTTAGAGGACAAATTCGCGCCTGTATTCAGACACGTTCAGGAAAGTGCCAGTTTCAGAAGAAGAACATACGCAATGCGTCCGACTGGTATATATAAGGAATCGGGATCATGTTGAAGAGATCATTAGTAATACTGACTTTGGTACGTGAAGATCAATATTAGTAATCAGTTATTAATTAAAAACATTTATAATTAGTGTTTTGAGACTATTAATCTGTTATATGTAAATGGAAGTTACAATAAATAATTATAAAGTTGTTGGTTTTATTTCAACGTATTAATTGTCACCATGGAAGCCCACCAAATGCGTAAAAGTATGTTGTTTTTATAATGTTGTTCTGAATTATCCCTTGTAAATCTGTAATTGACAATGATAATCACCTTTCGTCCCACCAACTTCTTTAAAAGATGCCCTCTCCTCTTGTATCGCGTTCACGATACACTACGGGTATCACAGACACATACGCAAATATACCTACTTTTTTTTTCGATATTCGTTTTATAACCACTCCATGTATGACCTATTTCTTCAACATTATTATTTTATTACAGCCTTTGCATTATTTTGTTACTTGAATATATATTTCTTTCATTTACTAATTTTTAATCTATTCCAAGCCCTAGCTTTTTATGGAGTTGAGTTAAATAACATTTTAAGGACCTTACTTCTTTCATTTATTGGAATAGTCATAAGACGTTTTTGCAACGGATGGTGTTTATTTTTGCAAGTGAAAGAGAAGAACGCGTGCTAGTGAAAAGCTACATAAATAAAAACGTCAATACCAACGATGATTCAGGATATTTCATGCTGGTGATTTTAATCTTAATGACGCTCCTCGGTCAAGCAGACACATTGAAATTGATGACAAAATATCGAGTGATCGAGTCAAATTCACGGCAAATATCAATCAAGTATTCACTAACACATGAACAAGCTAAGATACGTTTGCATGTTCAATATTTGTGTTTTCGTAAACTTCAAGAAGTTAACTTGATGGCACGTATAAAACATCTGCGTGCTCATTAAACAAGAGAAAAATAATCCCTTTTTGATGCGACTGATAACTATCGGAAATTGAACAGTTTGAACGAATCTATCACCTAGAAACGTCCAGATAATCGTAATGGAATATTTCATAGCGTCCAGAAACGTCCAGGTAATCGTAATGGAATATTTCATAATTACAACGCAAGACCATCCATAAATTTAAAGTTCCATCAAAACTCCCAAGCTGCTGAGATATACTGTAAAGTTTGCAATAAACCGTTGAGGTGCTGAGACGCAACTGTAAAAATCATATAGAGAGTGTACAACAGCAAAATAAAAAAAATAACGTGCCACTAAAAACGTAATTTATGTTTGATTTACTGTTTATGATAATCGCCTATGATTTGAGACTTCATCTACTCGATAAGCAACCGTTTCATGACTTCTCAAATAAATACAATGTCCACTACCATCCCGGAGAGCGTTACATCAGTAGTAAGAGGAATGCAATCAGTCTTCGGGTATATAAGCCAGGCGTATGCAAACAATTTCGATAGATATCGGCCGACTTTGTCCTGACCGTCAAGCACTTTTAATTTCTGAAAAGTAATTCCAAAGTCTAGAAATTACACTTTGGCTCACTTCAACACCTTGTTGTGTTCTTTCACTTTCAATTTAATCTATAGCCCTCCAAGCCATTTTTCGATACGGCCGACAAACGTATTGAAGCGCGCTTTTATGAACTACAGGGACGATCGCTTTAACGCATGTATAAACAGGTTTAGCTATGTCTGTGTATTCGTTTTCGTGTTTAAAAAAGTTGAAACTAATTTATTGAAATATTTGTGGGTGTTACATTAACCGGCACTAGTTTTTATTATCAATTATATAGAATATCTGTGAATTACTTTATTTGTGAGTTGTCCTTATATGAAAAATAGATTCCCCGAATTTCAGCTTTTTATTTTTCTGTATTTAAATAATTCTATAGAAATTTTAATTTTTTAACTTTTTTATTGTTTATTTAATTGACTTGATATTTATAATAAATGTAATATATATTCTTCAAATCTATGAGGTAAGCAATGACATCTGGCCACAGTTGGCAAAGGAGTGTCGGATTGACTTTTCTGCTTACTTTTCATTATCATTGGTAACTATAACCTAATTACTTAAAATGTTCATTTGACAAATAAACACAAAAAAGTGACCCAATGTACACAAATAAAAAGACTCCAACCTAGAGATTCTTACGCTACCAACTACAGACAAATCAAATTGTTGGTGATGCAGATCTTAATAAAGCTTTATATGAAAATGTATCCCTGTATTATATAAGTACAAAAGAAGAACAATATAATTCAGTGAAGACTTACCTGTTTGTGCTATTCCTAAAACATCTCTTCCCATTAAAGCGCAAGGAACCGCCTGGCTTTGTATTGGGGTGGGTGAAACATATTCTGCTCGAATAATGGCTTTAAGAAGTTTCTCGTCCAAATTAAAATGAGCGAAGGATACTACTGGACTAGGAGGATTATTACCAGAAACAGAAATTCCCAAGGTTTTCCGCAGCTCATGAACTTTGGCTGATGTTAAAGCATGTATTTCAGGATGAATTTTATAAAAACTTTTCTGGAAGGGTTTGTACTCGATGGTCGAATGATCAATTGGAGGTAAAGGATCGATTATTTTCTTACGATCTGGAGGAATTGGATTTCCATCTTCGTCATATTCAACATCGGGAATGTCCTCTTCCGTCGGAAGCAAACCTGCGTTTGGATTTTCCTCCATATAACGATAATATGATTCTTCATCATCTTCTTCTTCTAGATCATTCCTAATACCTGCTTTCTGTGGTCGACTGCTTTGTTTTTCAATTTTCATCTAGATAGACATGTAATTATTTCAAAAAGTGTAAAGAATAGATTTCAACTTTCTATTTCTCTATGTTACTAATTCAATATTACACAGTCTAATTAACTTATGATGTACATCATAAGTATTTTTCTAACATTTACGATGCTTTATTATCACAAAAATATATTATAATTACTCACTTGTTGTTCTATCCCAGCCATATAAGCATCTAAAGGATCATCTTCATCATCATCGTCTACATCATCTGGTTCTGGTTGTGGTTCAGGAATTTGTGTCGGACTTCCTGGAGCTGGTATATATGCCAACGCTGGGGTTGGTTCCTCATCATCCTCTTCAAAATACCTGTAACATCCATGTACAGCCTGTTCTTTATATCCATGTTTAGGAGAACTCACTCATCCTCTGTAACAGCACGTTTACGACTACCTCCCCAAGCTGCTGATAAAGCATTTTGACTTATAGCATTCATTGTAGAGTATCCTTGTTTGCTCACCCCACTTGACGGGGGCGGTGGTACTGCATTATGACTACCCTTGGGCTTACTAAATTGAAAGCCCGAATAATTAAAACCACTCATAGTCGTGTCCTACTTTGATCAGTTATATTTCTGTTTAAGTTTTAGACTATTTTTACCTATTAATATTACAAGTTTACATTGAATATTTACGCTTAAACGATCACTAAATTACAGAAAGTTCATCTTTCAATATTGTTTAATGTTAGATATATTCACCCACTCTTGTTTATATTTTGACAACCTATACTTATGACTTATTTTTCATATTTTTAACATGATATATGTTACCATTTTACATTTTTATATTTTATTGTCACTAGATTACACAAAAAAAACAACATTCGATAAAATTACTCTTCTTAAATTTAAGAAACTGACTGTCAATTCACATAGATATATTCAATACAACTAACTTCATTTAGAATTAGCACTAATTAGTGAGAACTCTAGGACCATTATGCTGGAATTCTAGGGAGATTTTGTTAGATCACAAGATATGGATTTTCAAAATTAATAATAATCTTAAAGATGTATAATAAATACTTTTTTTACACTTATTTTCTAAAGTGAATTTAATCATATACGAATTGATTGACGTAATCGTTTCTTGCAAAGGAGTTAATTGCTATTATTAGATGAACAATTTTTTCACTGCTTTTTTTTTTAATTTAGGATAAGATCATTATTTAAAAGGTTTATATACATATCTATTAAGTTTTCTTCGTTGTAACTCTATGGTTGTAACTTATAACTCTGTTGTTTCAAAATAAGAGATTCACGTATATTTTTAATTCTTAATATTAAATTTTTTATTTATTTTAATAAACTATGCCATCGATTAGAATATAAATTAACATTAGTATAGTATGGAAATTACATAAACCCGGGTATGAAAATATTTCAGCACAGAATACATTCGCAATTATAAAATAGTAACTTAAAAAATAGAATACAATTAAAATCATATTTAACATAATCTATTTCTGCAATTTTGGTGTAAACACGAGCATGACAAATAATTCAAAAAACACGAATATATGTAACATGTAATAAGTATATGTGTGTGTGTGTGTGTACCATTGATCTTATAGTACTTTGTATTATAAAATGAAATATTATAGTGTGTAAATTTGTGGGTAAAAACTGCCACTCATTTTTGCATTTGTAAAATTGTCCTGGATCTGTTAAAATAACATATGGATTGGTAATCATTGCTATTACATTGAGTCACAATACTTAAATTTATAATTATTTTATCCTCTTAAATTTTTAAAATAGTGTACTTAAATGAAATACAACGTGCACGAGTTACCAATAAAATTAAAGGTACACATAACCAGAGCGATCACATTTGTCTGCACACGTAATAAGTACGTACCGAATATTTACGGTATCATCCAAAGTCCGGTGTAGTGCCACAGGCGGAGCACCGGATTCTAGGACAAGTATTGTCATATAATTAAGTTTTATTAAATAAAGGGTCTCATCCAAAGTCGATCACTCAGCTCAGTTACATGTTTGCTAGTAAATACGTACATTGATAAAAATTGACTCCTCTATAGCTTGTCTCAGAATAAGTAGCGATTCAAATATTGCGCCAAAATAATACATATTTTTAGGAGATTTCATTGGTGCTTGAACAGGCAAGTTTAATATGGATAAATGAATGCCAGATATCCGTCATTTTTCATAACCTGTAAATTACATTTATGCATTGTTTTATTATATTTTTCTCTATTATTTAATAAAACCTGTATTTTTAAGTACAAAAATAAAATGAGTGATCACCAAGGTTCTAGCATTTATTTTTATATAATAAAGAAAAAGATTAATATTGTTGACAAACTACTACATTCACAACTGTTTTGTTTCGTTTTTATGGTAAGTTACATTTTTAAGCCATGTGTTTCGCGTTTTAGCGCGATATTTGAATCACTCCTTCACTGAGACAAGTCACTAAAAATATATGTATGTTTGCCTTTAATTTGTTTCACTGCTAAATACACAAATACATACAATAACCTCCCAAAACTTAAAGACTAGTTATATGATGTGTAAATTTCGATATACATATGTCAAATTATTAGACCAAACTGTTTGGCCGCAAGTTTGCATAATCCTTTAATATATTAACGAAATATTGCAAAATTGAAGATAAAACGAAAACTACTTTTAACATTTATTAGGAAAGTGTTTTAAAAATAAAACTTAAGATTATAAAATTATATAAAAATGAAATGCATAAATTACATATAATAATAGATACAACAGAAAATTGAAACAATCATTAGACACATTCCCAATTGCTAGATAGTACCACTTTCACTGCCACTATTGTTTTCTGTATGAATAATAATTGGTTTCAAGATATTCATTAATCAATCTAAGTTCCATATTTTGTTTTCTATTTTTGTTTGTTGTAGCTAATATTTCCAATTGCTTCTATCAAAAGTACCTGTATATGTAATATTTTAAATGTATTTTTAAGCACTTCACACTTTTTTTGTTCCAAACGCAACTTCGCAATGATATGGCAGTAACCTTAGTATGATTTTTTGCAGTAATGGTATATGCACTATATTGTTCTTTATAGAAATGTATCAAATACAACAATTCAGCGTGTAAGATTCATGCGTTAATGCAATTAAAAATATTGCATCAACACAGAAATCTTATGTGCCGACGCCAGACGACACCAATCTTAAATTCCTATTTTTGTCAGCGAAAAAGTTGATACTACTTCAACTCTACATTGTTATCTATCACTATTACAGTTATATGTCAACCTAAGCAGTATCTTCGCCAATGGGCGGGTAAACCAAGCAACTACCCGGGACATTGCGCTTGCAGGGGCCACGTGCGGCAACCCGGGCATTATGATGAACAGCACTTTACATTTTACGTACTTTGCATAAAGAATAAGTGCCTCGCTAAGATCTACTGCCCGAAGCCTCGAAACTGTTAAGCCCACCGCTGACCTCAAACCTCTCTTTAGAAATAGTACTATTCATTTCATGGTTGTAGGTTGTGTCTTCACAAATCTTATATGTAGTATTATTAATTGTTTGCTTTTACTACTTGGATCTTATATATAAACTTGTCATTCATTTGATACACTTCAACGGATCCAAACCTTCACTTTCCTGTTGCCTTCTTTTAGCTAGTCTTCATCCAACGGCCTTCATATCTATATTACCTTATTATCATCAGATATTTTTGTCTCCATGTAATAACTTCTTCCTGTATTAATAAATTTTTCTTATTACGTTTAATATATCTAAAGCAACAGTAAAATTTAATAAAAAGAATCATAAACTTTTATTAAAGGCTCATATTTCCTTATTTCCGCCATAATTTTAGTAAATGTTGGAAATTCGTTTTTAAGAAAAAAACTGCACTGTTCGTATATTTTCTACCTATTTATTAAATTCTTTTAGTTTGGACTGCCTGCCTGTACATTGCAGAGAAACCTTTTCAACGAATCTACATATTTGAGGAATGTATGAAAAGAATTTTAAATCTGAAACAACTTCGCGTTGGTCACAATATTCATAACTTTAAATCAAGTATTACTAAAGCTTGCTCATTGTCATTGAAACTTTAGTGTACACAAACAGTAAAAATTGCAATAGATCTAAGACAAGTTTCGGGATGTTGAAATGAAAATTTGTAATATTTAAAATAGGTAGACCCCTTAAATAAGGCAATTAAGATTGAATAGGTGAAATTTGCGACTTTTCAAATAATGTTTATTATTTTTGTACCCTTGCGACAAGGTAAAAAAGACTATTTATTATTGTAGCCCTAAATCAAAAATTGTAACAGCATCGAAGGATATAAAGCGGATTATACATTAGCCTTCTCTACCATGGTACCGACAGTTGCGGTTAATAAAAATGGGATAATTGTTGTTGCCTAGAGTGAACGTAACTGTTTTTTTTTTATTATTAATTAATCAAACCAGCGTCCTGTTCAGTAGTTGACTTTCTCAGACGTCCGGAGCCTGGATTTTTATTAATTGCAGTTTCGCCATCTTTTTAAAATGTTTGAAACTGAATTTTTACTCACATTGTAAAATACTAGAGTTTGCTTCACTGACCACCCATAGTCTATTTTCACGATTATTCCATCTTCCTTCACTGCATTTATATGCGGTATAATAATTGTATTGTATTGTTTCGAATTCCAAATTGTTTGACAGATGACAAATATTCACTGTTACAGACATGACACACATAAGTGAAAATCGAAGAGCCAAAATTAGATAAAAATCTATGACAAGAGTTGTCCCACTATCGTACACTATTTTTTTTCTACTAGTAGTTTCAGCCTCAGAAGTGCTTTAATAGCAATTTGTGATATAAATGTTAAAAATAATATTTTATTTTATGAGTGAAAAAGTTTGCGAAACGAGCGAAGCAATTTCACGAACAAAATAAAACTTTTAACACAAATATTATACAAAGTTTTTTGAATAACTGTCTTATTTTGATAATAAAATAGATAAACTTAATATTTCAATAAAATCACATTTTGACGTTTCTTGTCAGTTAGTTATTTTTTGATGCTTTTTAACAATTGTTATCGTATTTACTCTGAAGTGACCGTGTTAGGTGACACCGAATTACTTTAGTTACCAATAAACAATATTGTTTGCTTGTGCTTTTTATTAAAAGTTTTTGGTGGTGTTTAATGTTTATGTCGCATAATGAGAATAATAATAGTGATGACTTGTGTCTTCCTGACAATATTGAAGAAGCTGCAAAAAGTGCTACATTTGAATTATTACAAAAAAAAAATCGGTTCAGCAGTACGATATTGCATATTATAATTTTCTCAGCTGGTGTAGAATGAAAAACGTTGAAGGAAATTTCAGTGAACCCGTCTTTTTAATATATCTTGAAGAGAAATCAAAAATATAGAAGTTGTCAACTTTGTGGAGTAAGATTTCAATGACAAAGTCGAATGTGCTCGTTAAAAATGTTGTTGATGTAAGCAAATATTTCAATGTAATAGCATTCTCAAAACGGAAAAATGAAGATTATAGTCCCAAAAAATCAAAAACTCTTACGTTTGAAAAATCCAGATGTTTATAAACGAGGCGCCAAATGAAAAATACTTGACGGTATTAATCGTCGACGTTTTTTTTTTTCAAATTATAAATACACTGCCAACCCAGTTGATATAAACACGTTTGGGCAAATGCCCTCCATCATTGCTGAGTTTTTGAACTTACCAGAACCAAAGGAATATACAGGTTATTGTTTTAGAAGGTCTTCTGCTTTTTTGCTAGCAGGCTCAGGAGCAAATATAACGGAAATAAAGAAGCATGGGGGACGGAAGTTTACAACAGTAGCTGAGGTTACATCGATCAATCTGTTATTGATAAAGCGGTTATTGCTGAAAGAAGTATTCCGGTAGCTAGCTCTAGAGTTACTGTAGCATATTCAACTTCACTTCATGAATTGACTGCTAATGCTGATGAAATTAGCAACTCAGCTAATTCGAATGTGTTACAAGGTTTTTCAAAATCGCAAGGTATTAATATCAGTAATTGTTCTAATTGTACTATTAATACTAATTATTAATAAATTATAATAATATAAAATTTTATACTGTTCATAATAAAACTTGGAAGTTGTTTTGAAAATTTAATGATTATGACTCTTTTACTGTTGTTTGATAAAAAAAGATAGTGTTAAAAATATTTTTAACACACTACTTTGTAAACGTCATCTGTTAATACGCTCGACAGCCACTAACAGCCATTTGTACAAAAAAAATCTTTATTTAAAAAAATTGTTTATACAATGGGAAACGTGGATAAACGCTGCCGTTTTCTTTCCTTAAAACATTGCTTCTATTAAGAATGTAATTTTATATTTGGTAATAATTATTACAAAATAGTTGAATAAAAAACGTTTTATAAAAACCAACCGCTTCTTGAATAGTTATAATTAATAGAAGTAAAGCTCAGCAAAATGACATCCATTCTAGAATACTTTGAGAGAAGGAATATTGAATTAAATGAAAGGCTAAATAGTTTAAATATGTTATCAAATGATTGAACTTATTACCTAATCTCTTTGACAATTGTCAAATGAAAAAAAATTGAATCACATGTTTAAAACTTTGGAAAATTGCTTAAAATATTTTCCCTTGAAATTCTATTTTTATGTTAGCAGTTGTGATGTGGAGTGATCATTTTTGTTTTTTTTAGTGAGACGAACATTGGTAATAATTAATGCCAATAGTGCTTCAATTATTAATCACAGAAATTAAAACAAACGGATTTATTTAATCATCTCCTGAGGTATATTGTTCTTTTAATTATTGAATTTATATTGACAAATGCAATAAGAAAACATAAATATTACAACCTATTTTGTTATAAACAATTATAAACTTTACACATTTTATTCGATAAAGGAAACCCATGGGCCACTGTTAAATCGATAATGACACCAAAAACATGTCCAACTGTTTGAAATATTGCCTTGCGAAATATGTTTTTTGTTCATAATCCATATTACAAAGGGTACTAGGAAAGTTTTGCAATACAGCTTTGTTTAATTTTTTCAAAGTACATAATTTCTTCTACACTCAATACACCTCTCTATCCTCCGAAACCAATCTTTAAACCAGTTCTGCCAAGTTTCACTAGGGAGTAAAGCACACTCGTTGTCCCAAGCCCGCAGAAGGTCTTCATCACTGGAAAACCGACCCCCTTTTAGCTTCATTTTCACATGCGGGAACAGTGCAAAGTAGCAGGGAGCAAGATCTGGACTGTAGGGAGGGTGCTCGAGAAGTTTCAATCCTGTCGTGGTCAAATATTCGGTGCAGGCTTTGGCGCGGTAAGCTGGAGCATGATCGTGATGGAGGAACCAGGTGTCCATTCTTGACTTTGGCCGCAGGTTCTTCATAGATTCAATGACTTTAGACAGGCACTGTTCAATATACCACTTAGCTGTTACTGTCTTCTGTGTGTCCAAAACGACGCGTTCCACAATTCCAGTAGATTTGAAAAATGCAGCTATATATATATTAATATAATATAATATATTAATGCATATACCGTTTACAATTTTTAAGCTATGGGAGTAAATGTCAGTATTTGCATAAATATAATTATTTGTCCCCTATATTCTGGTAGTACAAAGGGTACTAGGAAAGTTTTGCAATATGACGCAACAATGAATCGTAGGAAGCTGCTTGTTGCTGCATGTTTAGACATGTTTATACGTGCATAGTACTGGCCGCGCCATGTCGATGGACTCAGTTATACATTATCAGTGAGTGTAAAGTGCTTGCAATGGCATCGTGGTCCGAAATGAGATAAGGACAGATTTGCGTTATAATTTCATGCGTGGTTTAAACATAAACCAGTGCTTGGAAGGAATGACTCTTGCATTAGGTGATGTTTGTCAACTTCGCACAACGATATTCAGGTGGTATAGAGAATTCCAAAGGGGAAATCTAACTTTGGAGGATGCTGAGAAGCCGGGAAAGCCACAAACGTCAGTTACGGAGGAAAACGTTACTACTCTGAAGAAAATGCTTGACGAGGATAGGCGAGTGACCTACCAACAGATAGAGGGTACTTCGGGCCTAAATGCACCAGAAATTCGTTCGATTCTGCATGATCATTTGCATGTGAGGAAACTTTGTTCTCTCTGGGTGCCGCATCGACTGACTGAAGAGCAGATGACACGACGTGTGACTTTGTGCGGGGAGATGCTAAAAAGGTTTAATAAGGGACAATCTCGGTATGTAAACAACATCGTGACAGGTGACGAGACTTGGCTGTACTATTACGATGTGCTGACCAAAGCTAAAAACAAAATTTGGGTCTTTGATGATGAGGACACACTCGTAGTTGTCAGAAACCCGATCTGTAAAGAAGAAAATGTGGAACGCGTCGTTTTGGACACACAGAAGACAGTAACAGCTAAGTGGTATATTGAACAGTGCCTGCCTAAAGTCATCGAATCTATGAAGTACATGCGGCCAAAGTCAAGAATGGACACCTGGTTCCTCCATCACGATCATGCTCCAACTTACCGCGCCAAAGCCTGCACCGAATATTGACCACGACAGGATTGAAACTTCTCGAGCACCCTCCCTACAGTCCAGATCTTGCTCCCTGCGACTTTGCACTGTTCCCGCATGTGAAAATGAAGCTAAAAGGGAATCGGTTATCCAGTGATGAAGACCATCTGCGGACTTGGGACAACGAGTGTGCTTTACTCCCTAGTGAAACTTCGCAGAACTGGTTTAAAGATTGGTTTCGGAGGATGGAGAGGTGTTTTGAGTGTAGAAGAAATTATGTACTTTGAAAAAATTAACAAAGCTGTATTGTAAAACTTTCCTAGTACCCTTTGTAATATGGATTATGAACAAAAAACATATTTCGCAAGGCAATATTTCAAACAGTTGGACATGTTCTTGGTGTCATTTTCGATTTAACAGTGGCCCATTGGTTTCCTTTATCGAATAAAATGTGTTAAAGTTTATAACAAGACAGGTTGTAATATTTACGTTTTCTTATTGCATTTGTCAATATAAATTCAATAATTAAAAGAACAATATACCTCAGGAGATGATTAAATAAATTCGTTTGTTTTAATTTCTGTGATTAATAATTGAAGCACTATTGGCATTAATTATTACCAATGTTCGTCTCACTAAAAAAAAAACAAAAATGATCACTCCACATCACAGCTGCTAAGAGTAACATAAAAATAGAATCTCAAGGGAAAATATTTTAAGCAATTTTCCAAAGTTTTAAATATGTGATTCTATTTTTTTTTCATTTGACAATTGTCAAAGAGATTAGGTAATAAGTTCAATCATTTGATAACATATTTAAACTATTTAGCCTTTCATTTAATTCAATATTCCTTCTCTCAAAGTATTCTAGAATGGATGTCATTTTGCTGAGCTTTACTTCTATTAATTATAACTATTCAAGAAGCGGTTGGTTTTTATAAAACGTTTTTTATTCAACTATTTTGTAATCATTATTACCAAATATAAAATTACATTCTTAATAGAAGCAATGTTTCAAGGAAAGGAAACGGCAGCGTTTATCCACATTTCCCATTGTATAAACAATTTTTTTAAATAAAGATTTTTTTTGTACAAATGGCTGTTAGTGGCTGTCGAGAGTATTAACAGATGACGTTTACAAAGTAGTGTGTTAAAAATATTTTTAACACTATCTTTTTTTATCAAACAACAGTAAAACAGTCATAATCATTAAATTTTCAAAACAACTTCCAAGTTTTATTATGAATAGTATAAAATTTTATATTATTATAATTTATTAATAATTAGTATTAATAGTACAATTAGAACAATTGCTCATATTAATACCTTGCGATTTTGAAAAACCTTGTAACACATTCGAATTAGCTGAGTTGCTAATTTCATCAGCATTAGCAGTCAATTCTTGAAGTGAAGTTGAACGTTTTCCTCCGTAACTGATGTTTGTGGCTTTCCCGGCTTCTCAGCATCCTCCAAAGTTAAATTTCCCCTTTGGAATTCTCTATACCACCTGAATATCGTTGTGCGAAGTTGACAAACATCACCTAGTGCAAGAGTCATTCCTTTCAAGCACTGGTTTATGTTTAAACCACGCACGAAATTATAACGCAAAACTGTCCTTATCTCATTTCGGACCACGATGCCATTGCAAGCACTTTACACTCACTGCTAATGAATAACTGAGCCCATCGACATGGCGCGGCGAGTACTATGCACGTATGAACATGTCTAAACATGCAGCAACAAGCAGCTTCCTACGATTCATTGTTGCGTCATATTGCAAAACTTTCCTAGTACCCTTTGTACTACCAGAATATAGGGGACAAATAATTATATTTATGCAAATACTGACATTTACTCCCATAGCTTAAAAATTGTAAACGGTATATGCATTAATATATTATATTATATTAATATATATATATATATATATAATATAAAATTATAAAATAATATATTTTACCATTCGTTAAATTTGCAGATAAGCATTATTAAAACATCAATTAATTTGTAGTTATAATGTATTAATAGTGTCTCAAACCAATTAGACAATTGTGTTGTAACTTCTATTTTCAGTGAATGCCAAAAATATTTTATATCAAAGCTTATTCAATATATATTTATTTTTGGAACAAAATATGTTTAAAATGTATCCCTTTAGAAGCGAGAAACTTTATTTAAAGGCAAAGCGTCTAAATTATATGAGGATAATATTTACATTATTACATACATATGTGTATGTAAGTAGACACAAATAGTGATGTCTTTCTTACATATAATTGCATGTGATTCTAGTATAGTCTATATAGGAAGTACACATATTAGTTTAAGTACGTTTCTTTATTAAGTCAAGATTAAGTAATTATGTATACATATGATATTATAATATAATTTGAAGAAGAGTATAATATTATAAAGTGCGAAATATATAAATCTTACATGACTTGTACAAGTTCAATTGTGTGCATTTGAAATAATCCTAAAATAAGGTTTTCTAAACCTAAAATTACTATTCATATTTTCAACATACATATAGTGTTTTATTTCTCACTTTGTGTATTGAAAGTTAGTAAGTAAAAAAATTCGCAAAATCATGAACAATAATATAAGAAAATTATTTTGTAAACGTAGATAAATATTAACAAACAGATTTAAGCACAATATTTATCCATGTTCTTGTTTATAAACATTTAAAACAATAATGTATGAAGTCATTTTTGATGGTATGAATATAAATAGGTTGATGTGATATAAATTGTTGAAAAATGTAAAAGTATATAATGTATCACCCAATGTAAGACGTTCTTGAGATATCCGATTTTTTGCCCTTGTTTTGATCTTTCGCCTTTTAAAGCTAATACTTGTATACTGCGAATTTAAAGCCACTAATTGATACATGAAAATCTAGAGCGATAGAAAAGACAGAAAGGCTTATTTCCGAATACATGTTTATGAACACAAACATGTAAAAGTAATATTATCACAAATCAAAGTTCTTTCTGTTAGAAGAGAAACGAAAATTTGATAAAATATTAACATATTTTCGTGATAATGGAATTTGATTTTTGTGTTATTTAATGGCTGAAGTAGTATAAGGAAATGATAGTTACAAATTATTAGACTAAGTAAATATATTATTTTAAGTACAAATTTAATAATATAAACAATTCATCACTCTCTACATATCTTATACATTAATGAATCTAGCAGAACAATTATCTACTATTGAGATATAATGTAACTGTATAGATTTTTAACACATTTCAAGCCTTAGGTCAAATAGAGGAATTTTACTAAAATTCAGTAATAAAACTTATTAAAATTTACCGAAGTTATATTGTGTCAGTGTTTTTAATCATTATTGGATATTTAACATAATAGACATTGCTCAAATATGTATACAGGATGTAAAGATATTATTTTAGAATACTAAAATCCGTTACATAATCAATTTGCGGAATGTATATATAAAAATGTAATAAAAAGAAAACGTATAATTTTGTTTTTTGATCGACTTCATAATTAATATAATGAAACACATAATTTAGACTCAATACTTGAATTATCCATGGAATTATGGTCACTTTCTTATTGTTGGGAAAACGGTATACATATATTATAGTACGAAAATCGATTAGAGTTACCATCAACTACGATTATTATTATTAAAAAACATAAAATCACTAAATCAAAGTGCATTATAAGGTTAAGGGCTACATATATTTTTATTAGTAAAATCTTATGTATAAAACAAAAGCCCGGTGTTATGAAAATTTCGTAAAACAGACACCTTTATGTCACGTGACATATGTATATAAAGCAACAGAAAAATGAATAATTTAATATAGTATTGCGGTTTTTGCTTTGTGCATTTTTATTGTATAAGAAATTTAAAATTGGAATATATATAAAAGAAACAAATCCAAAATATTCTTACATATTTTTAACCCTATGTATATTTTTCATTTAAAAAATAATTTAAGTTAGCGTAAGTTATTTTTGCCGCCTAATTAGCAGTACTTCCGAATATTAAATGATTTTTTAACAAATAAATAAAGCAGAAATTGTTACCATTTTGAAAAATTGAATGGACTGTATACATTTACAAAGGATATTTAATACTGTATACTATACACAGTATAAATCAACAAATAAAAATGAAAACTTTCCTTTAAAAGCTGACTTTAACCTAAATAAGTACTGTCGAACACCGATAATATATGTAAGTACATATTTCAGACTTTGTGTATATATTGCTTTAGATATTCTTATACAATACTGCCTGCTTCGCTAACTCGCTCCATTTCTAATGGTCCCGAACCTATTATTTTCTTATTCTTTGTATGGGAAATACCCAAGATTAACACTCCGGAAATGACGATCCAAAAACCTGCTTGCATGAATGATTGTTCCCAACTTTGGGTAATATCGAATAGAAGACCTGAAATAGAAGTAAACAGAATTTAGAAAGTCTGTTTTTATTAAGATTTCTGCAATTCAATTTCATATCAAGCAACTTGAGCGCTCTAAGACAAAAAAGGTACAGCTACAGCCAAAATGTTTAAAAAAGACAATAAACTGATTGCAGAATTAAAAAATGTCAGTAGTATTTGATTTATTAAAATCTAGCCTTTCTAAATTTAAACGTACTTTCAAGAAAATATTCAACAGGAATATTTATTGTTTGTCTATTTGCTGACTCCGACACCTATAGTGAAATTTAAGTTATAGGGGTTGGCACACAGAGATATATAGTTTTATATATATGTACACTGCAGGCCATAAGTTTGGAATCACTTGCATAAGTTAGGTATCACTTCTGAATATAATGAAAATATTGTAGTGGCTTTAACAAACATTGTAAAAATAAAACAATATTAATATACCAAAACGTTTTATTATAAAATAAGCAGGAAAAAAAGCAAATTTTATTTATTTACATCCACTTATTTCTATTATCAACTAAACGGACTTTTCATCGAAACACCCTCCTTTTGCTTTAATGACGGCAGCACACAATCGCGGTAAACGAGACACTAATTTTGTAAGGGTTTCATTAGGTATATTTGCCCAAGAATCTTGTATAACTTGCCACATGTGAGTGTGGGACGTCGGACACTTTTCACGCACTTTTCTATCCAATTCTTCCCACAACAGCTCTATTGGATTGAGGTCTGGCGATTGTGCCGGCCAAACCATGTTTTGTAAAACACCGTCAGCTTCCTGTTGTTGGAGATATCCTCTACATAAATGAGAAGAATGTTTTGGGTCGTTGTTTTGCATGAATATAAAGTTTTCTCCAAGTAATCTCAGACCGGGGGGCACAGCGTTGTGTTCGAGAATCTGTCTGTAACCCTCCTTTTTCAAAACTCCGTCGATTTTCACCAGATCTCCTACACCAGCCGAAGAAAAACATCCCCAAACCATTACAGAACCGCCACCATGTTTTACCGTGGGCACCACACATTGCGGTAAACATTTTTTCCGTAGCAGTTCTTCTTACAAATATCCGAAGTCTGGAACCGAAGACCTCGTACTTTGATTCGTCGGTCCATAGTACTTTTTCCCACTGTTCTATTGTCCAATCTTTGTGTAACTTAGCCCATTGTAGCCTTTTTATTTTATTTTGCGGACGTAGAAGCGGTTTGCGAACTGCTACACGTCCCATCAGTCCAGCCGCTCTGAGCCGCCTTTTTACTGTGGTTAAAGAGATCCGAGTTTCACGCTCCCTGTTAAACTCACCGCGGATTTGCGAGGCCGTTAATCTTCTATCTCTTTTCGACGTCAATATAATTGTCTGATCTTCTGCAGGAGTTGTAATTTTTGGTCTTCCTGATCGTTTTCTGTCCGTATACCCTCCAGTAGACTGGTATCTTTTAATTGTATTTTGTACACCTTTGTACGATATCTTCATTCTTTTCGCGATATCCCGTATAGAATCTCCCCGATTATGATGACTAATAATTTCTACACGTTTTTCTAGCGATATCTGCTTTCTCTTCGCCATAATCAAACGATGTTTACTGATTCTACACACTTTAAATGATACGAAGCAACTAAAATATTCTCATTACTTCAAAATGTATAAATACTTATAAATATAAAAACTAAATGTAATTACAAAAGGTTTATGCGGAAGAGTCTGCAATAAAATTTGTCCATTCCAGGTAATCGTTCATTATGCAGAAATATTACCTGCTCGAATAAATAATACCGCACGCAGTTTCATTAATCTCTGGTTATTTTCCAACTATTAATGCATTTAAAACTACATCTTTTATGTAAAGCTTTATAATGTACTTAAGAATAATCCTTTGTACTTATATCAAAGTAATACGAACGTAACATAGATAAATTTTAATTTTTATGAATTTACTGGAACTGATTCCAAACTTATGGCCTGCAGTGTACATATATACATATACTGTAATGAAGACGTGTAGCCAGATGTTGTGATTAAATCTATTATACCAAATATAAAGTGTCTATGATTTATAAACATAAAGTTAAAGCTATAAATTTAATAATAAGCAACATATCTAAGAAATATGACAAACACTTTTTTTTAATTGGCAAATTCTATACCAATATTTTCAGTTTCTTTAAGGTCTTTTATGTGTTTTTATACAATTGGCTTCATTTAGACCCATTTTTCTTTTTCACTACTTTTCTTACTTCAGCATCTTGTTTCACTATTCTTTCTGTGTTTATACCAATTTGTCTATTTGGTATTTTTTCCATGATATCTTTCTTTGTTATATTGTTTAATTGTTAATTCCATTTACCTCTGTTTTTCTGGTTATCCTCCTAAATTATTTATTTCCTCAAACAGATGATTCGGCAAAAATACAGTACACTTGGTATGATCATTGCATTCTAGGAAACGTTTATTCTTTTTCCTCAGAATAGTTTTATTTATTGCATGATAGAGGTTTATGAATTTTTCTTCTATTTTTGGTATTTTTATTACTCGGTTGAGTTTTTGAAATATTACGAAAAATTGAAAATTGAAGTCAAAATTGTGAATTTTCGTTACGTTTAAGTCTCGTAAAAGAAAGAAAGTGCGTCAAGTTTGTGAAAACTTACTTAAAGTTTCCGATGACAGTGCCCCACAAGAACGTCAATGCCAACGATTATTCATTAAATTATGTGCTAGTAATTTTAATCGTAATGATAGTCCTCAGTGAGGGAGGCCCATTGAAGTTGATGGTAATAAATAAAGACGTTGATCGTGTGGAATTTCGGCATACGACACGAGATTATAGAAGCTTTTCATAATTTAATGTGGTGAGAAGACGATCTTAGTTCCCATCCGAAAATTCGCTCCAAATATCAATGAAATTTCTCAACGGAGAAAGGTTAAGCTTTCAGTGCCCCTCAAAAATTACTTGAGTCTTGGATAAGATGTACTGCTACACCCACTACATTCGTCAGATATTCCGCCTGTTTTGTTCTTTTCAAAAGTTTTTACGTGTTGAAATGTTCAACTAACATGAGGCTGGAAATCAGCACCTTTCGCCGATAAATATATGTTTTTTATGAACGAGGAATTATGAAGCTCACCGAAAGATAGTTAAAGGTTATCAAAGAAAACAGACCATAACATCAGTCCAATGGAAAACGTAAATTTGCATTTCTTTTATGACTGCAGTTAGAGTTGCAGTTAGAGTTCACTTTTCGATTATGACTTTGTTTTACCCCTTCCTAGACTTCAACTATCGTTTGTTTCAATTTGTTTACGGCTTTATTTAGTTTTCGCTTGTTTCCCGGTATTTTCATTTATTGCCGCTGTTTCCTCGACTGCCTCTTCACAGAAATTTTTTTGTGTAGGGTTTTTTCTTTTATTTGTTATGTTTTAAAGATAGCAAACTATGCTGCATTTTGTATTTTCTTCATTAAGTCTTCTAGTGCCATTTTGATGCTCATTTCAGTTTTTAATAACATTAATTAATACTAGTGAGTGATCTGAAGACAATTTAATACTAGATTTTGCGAAGCAAATTTTTAGATCTCTACCCTTTGTAACAAGTCTATTGCGTTGGGTATTTTAATTGTGTATGAACACAAATATTTTTGACAGCCTGTAGAAATCTATTGTTTGCTAACACTGATTTAACTAACTCACTTTCTTTAGTTGTTATAATCCATGATTCCAACATTGGACGCTTAACGTTATAGCCATCATAAGCGATGAATTTATTACTATGTGTGTTGAAAAATGTTGCAATTTTTCTTTCCGTATTGTGTTTGAGCAGGAAATAAATTGCTGAAATTTGTAGAGTTGTAGATTTGTAGACTTGTAAGTAATTACTCGTATAGTTTTCTTTCTGATGTGTCATAGTATTTATTGCACATAAACATTGTAGTCCCTTAATAAGAATTTTCATCAGGATGTTCAGTGTGATATATGTTTTTAGAAAAATGTAGATAAGCGATCCGTAAGATGTGTCTCCGATATTATCATGATATATACATACATCATAGTTTTTAATAAATGTTTTATGTTTTTAGATATGCTGTTTCAAATAGCAACTTTATAATTATTATGTGTTAAGACAATTTATCGCAATATCACTGCGTTAGTCAAACAATTGAAGGTTCACGTAAATAATGTAGTGTGTAGGTTGAAACGCCTCACCAATACGTGGAGTGCTATGAGTTTTAAATAATTGTTAACTTAGTTGAGTTATACAAACTCTTATATAAATCGTCTTCTTCTGAAAACATTTTTTTAAATACTTCGATTCAATTCGGCGGAACCTGATCACTGGTCAAAAAAGCAACAATTCAGGTCAAATGAATTTCCTAAGAATGCGTAGAATACTATGTACTAACGAATATATCATATAAACCGTTTCTTGTCGTTAAATTATGGACGTTGTTTTTTCTCAGAATATATCTATAAATGGCTTCTTTGTAACAAAAAGCTTCAAATCTGATGTCATACTGTCCACCATGTTCACAAGAATTGGTACTAAGTGATTGGTCAGTGGCGAGTGCTTCACAGAAGTACAAGGGATTTAAGAGGTAACAAATGTAAATGAACATATACCCTTTTAAGTAGCATTTTCAATATGCAGTTGCATAAAGTGCATAAGATCGGGTAAATATTTGCAACATCGGGGATGTTTCAATAGTTTCTTCATTTAACCGTGTCCGCCGTGAGAAATAATTGTTTTTATATGCAGAGAATGATATCTAAGTTGAAATATTTGCATAATTGAAATAATCTTTGTTGATATCGAAGCGTCGTTCTCTGCATATAAGAATATTTATTCCACCTGGTAAACGTGGTTACCTGAAGAAAATGTTGAAACATACATACTGCAAATATTTATCCGATATTATGCAGTTTGTGAATCTGCATACTAAAACACTGCTTAAATGGCTAACCCCCACATCGTTGAGGCACGCGCCCCTGATTTAACAGTCGCAATGTTCTAATGTTTATTATTGGCCGTTGTCATGCATATAAATTAGCGCGGGATGTTTGACGCATTTGAATAGAAGGTAAATACACTATTTGCGAAAAGTTATTATTAAAGCAGTTCCTGAAGATCAAAGCTACACCATTTTACAGTAACGAAAACGCGGTCAACACCAACTTGCATGATCCGCATGCTTACTTGGTGATGAAAATCGCTTGTGTACAGCTACTCCTCAATCCTTAACTAATTGCACCTTGGAAAAAGCAGCGGGGTAAAAGAGTTTACTCTGACAAAAATTGGTCACCACTTTCTTCGGTATTAATCTTCGGTCACAATTCTGGGATAATTACAGCACGGTCAATTTTGAATAGTATACTATGATGTGTATAAATCCTTCGAAAAATGCAAGATTATCGATTATAAGGAAAAGTATGATATTTCATGATACCGTTCGCCCATATACTATTTAAATCAGCAAAACTTCGAATTGATGAATCATACAATCGTGCGGATTTCTTTTTTTTTTGTAAAGGATCAAAGAAAAGTTGGGAAAAACGTATTTTAGTTCGATCAATCACGCTATCGATATTTTCGAAAGAGGAAATAAATGACGTATTTCCAAAAACATGGAAAAATGTATTGACTGTAATGGGGAATATTTTAAGAAAATCAAATAACATTTTTAAATTAAATTATTATTTTTTTGCATTAGCATCAACCTTAAGAGAATATCCCTACAATTTAAATCGGCTGTTAAACAGTATCCTGAAAAACAGGAAGAGATAAGTATTCTATTTAAGTTAGTGATATAGTTATACATACACAAAGGGAGTGCTCTAGAGTATCAGCTCGTATGTATATACGAGGGAGCGTTTTTATATTCGCGGAATGGGGGACAAGGGGTGGAAATAAAAAAACCAAATTATTTTTCTTTTTCAATATATTCACCTGCAAGACGGATACATTTTTCACATCTTTCAATTAATTTATTTATAACCTCATAAAAAAATGATTTCTCTTTATCTGCAAAATACGCCGAAACTGCCTCCTTGACTTCATCATCGGCAGTAAATTTTTTACCCCGCAGCTCTTTTTTCATTTTCGGAAACAGATAATAATCACTCGGGGCCAGGTCTGGGCTGTAGGGTGGGTGATTCACAATTTCGAAGCCCACCTTATGCAGGGCAGCTAACGCAACGCGGCTCTTGTGGACGGGCGCGTTGTCGTGCAAAAGCAGAACACCTTTTGTCAATTTTCCCCGTCTTTTCTCTTTAATGGCTTCTTTTAGTCGCTCTAATATTGAAGCGTAATATTCTCCGGTTATAGAAACACCTTTATCTTTATAATCAATCAACAATATTCCTTCCGAGTCCCAAAATACCGTTGCCATGAGTTTCCCAGCTGATTGTGACACTTTAAATTTCTTGGGGGGAGGTGCTGTGCCCTTTTTATGCCACTGCATGGAGTCTTGTTTGGACTCAGGTTCATAATGATGAACCCAAGTTTCGTCTCCAGTAACAATTCCACTCAATACACCATCCTTGTCTTCATTACAGATGTCCAAAAATGCACGCGAACACTCTACGCGCTGTTGTTTTTGCGGCGGCGTGAGCATTCTCGGCACCCATCTTGCGCTGACCTTAGACATGCCGAGATGATCGTGTAGGATTTTAAAAATTGTTGTATCGGATACTCCAACCATTTCTGCGAGTTGTTTCTTCTTTAGTCGAGCATCTTCGAGTACAATTTGTTCAACTTTTTGGATAAGTGGTCACCTCAATGCTCCTGCTCGGTCTCGGGTCGTCTTCAAGGGATTCCCTTCCTTGTTTAAATAAACTATGCCACTTGTACACCATGGTTTTTCCTGGACGAGAGTCGCCGTAAACCAATGACATCTCATTCATTATGGTCGCGACTGATTTTCCTTGCCTGGTAAGGAACTTTATAACGGCACGATATTCGATTTTTTCCATATTTCACTTTTCACTCCTGATTATGTTACTTGGTTGACGATAGCTCAAAGACTAACTGTCTAATAACAATGAAACTTCGTATTTATACTAATCATGAGTCGCTGCACAGGCCACGCCCCCAATGCGTCTACTCACCCCTCTACAACCCGCTCATTCCGCGAATATAAAAACGCTCCCTCGTATATTTTGAAAGCATCTCACGTACATATGCAATGATCAATACAACTAAATTACGTTTTTATATTAATTTTTAAGTCGTTACCTGCTATGGGTGGTCCAATTAGATTTCCAATTCCTTGACAGAGCAATATTAAGCCATATCCAATAGTAAACCTATCCAAAGGCACCAAGTCCGCCAATATCATCGGAGTAAAAGAAAATGCACTTGCGAAAAATAATCCAAATAAAAGACATGATAGCACCAATAGATAGTAATAAGCTACAAAAATGTACATGGCAGCTGCACAAAGGCCACATAGAATTAAGCAGACACCATATGTTTTGCTGACATTAGTCCATTTTTGATCACCAGCCCAACCTAATGCAACCTATATATATAAACAAAATTGAATTAATTGACATTGGCCCTGAAGAATGAATTTATCGCTTATTTTCTAATTATAAATATATTTTATGCATTAATTAATACAGTCTTTGATTTTGTAAAAAAAATAAAAAATGACACAATATTAAAAATAAGTTCATCATTTAATAGTGAAAGAACATTTATTACGTACCATGCCTATAGTATTTGTGATTCCAATTTTGGAAATAACAAAGGATGCATCAGATTCCGTATAATGATAAGTAGTCATCAATTTGGCCAAATAGAAGTAAGGCACTATAAACCACGTAAACAGCAATATCGTTGAAAGACTCATAAATAAAAAGTGCAATTCAGTGAACATGGAAAAGTCCACCATATCCTTCAGGAGATGCAGCCATTCCGTGTACCATTTCTACAAAAATATAAATCGAATTTTGCAAACTGAACAAAAACATATTTTATCACAGTTAAACATTACTTACTTCATCATTATCTTGAGTTAAGGTAGCCATTGAATTCCTGTAAATGTTTGGACAACTAGACGCTCTTAAGCGATATTTATGAATGTTCAACATAGCGCCGCGGTACATAGAATTCCTGTGTAATCGGACGTTCCTAAAGTTATTGTGCGTGTTGTTACCGAGGTGCTTCCAAAGCCAACCTACGGAACCAGATCTCTGCAAATTCTTCAACACGTTTTGATCTAAAGAACTTTTTCTGTTGGCCACGAGAAAGGGCTCTTTTTTATTAGTGGTAGGAAGTGATTTCTGCAAATGTTTTTTTCAGTATTTAAAAAGGAACAGGTTCAAATAGATATGACAAAATATTTTAATGTTTATCATTTTAATACATATTTAATATAAAGTTAACGACACATACTAAGTAAAATCAATGTTTTACGGATTTTATATGATCAATATAAAAATAATGTGGATAACAGACAAAACATATTTTACTCAATATTAAACAAGGGATTTTCTTAGACAGGAAGCTTAAGAAGTGACAATATTAGATTTTAATAAAATTTGCCGAGATTGAAAAATAGTTGAAAGTAGCCAACTCGTTTTTTATAGTGTCAGAGTTTCACTGTAAAAGGATAAAAATTGATGTTAACTTATACGTGAAAGATTTTTTAGTTGAAATGTCTTTATAATCGGTTTTCAGCTCTTCCCTGTACACACTCCTGGTCACAGAGCTTATTCCACTGCAACCTTTTCAGGTCTATTGACCTCCTGTCTCGTTAGACTACGTTTTCTAGTTTTGTTCTTTTAGTTTAGTTTTCGAGAGCTATTTTTGTAGTTCTGCTTTAGGATATTCAGAACCCATTTGTCAAAACCGCGTTCTTGCCTAGCATTCATATTCGCATAGTATGAGGATCGCCGTTTCTTCTACTTGATAGAATCTACATGTGGTTTTTTCTGACAACCTCATATTGTTCAATTCTTTAGTAGATCCACTATCATTCTAACAGATTTTCCGTTTCTATCAGTAAGTCAGTCTATTGTAAATTTAAACAACTGTTCACTACGGAACCGCAAGTGACATTTAAAAAATGGGGATTATGTAGTAAAAGCCAACGGCAATTGTCAGCAAGCTAACTTTTCATAACAGTTTTCTTCATTCCAAGGGCAAGTGCTTATTAATTTTTTATAAACACTACACAATTGGTCAAAATGAAGTGGAATTCTGCAACGTGTTGTTGCTTTAAATAATATTAATAATAATATTAAACTCGCAAATTTTTATTGAGAAATTTTCGAACATGAAGCCCACATTTGTGTCCCTTTGTGGATTTGATGAGTTTGGAACTTTAAAAAGAAGCATTGGAAGGGCATAAGTTTGCGAACGGTATGCACGAGAAAAAATGCATCTGCAGTTGACTTTATACTCGTTCTTCTTACTTTTTATAAAATTTACATTATAAAGTTCCAGCTTGCTGCTAAAAATGTATAGAAAATAGTGGACTACATGTAGAAAAACAAGCATTCATTTGAAGTACCCTCGCATAGTTGCTTTAATTGTTAAGAAGGTTTATTTCTTAAGAACTATACAGTTTACTTTATCGTACAATCTTCTCATAGCTACTATAGTTTCATTGATTGCGTTTTTAAATCTTCTCTTGCTATTGTTTCTAAATATTTCGTAAAATTTTCATTAAAAATGTTCCAGCTTGCTGACAAAAATGTATAGAACATAGTGGACTAGATGTAGAAAAACAAGCATTTATTTGAACTACCCTCGCGTAGTTGCTTAAATCGTTGTAAAGATTTATTTCTTAAAAAATATACATTTTACTTCATCCTACAATTTTCTCACAGCTGCTATTGTTTCATTGTTTGCGTTTTTCAATCTTGCGATTGTTTCTAAATATTTAAGTTATAACAAATAAAAAAATGTTTTAAACTTATGTTGTTTAAATAAGATAACTACAATAACTTGCGTAAAAGAACCTATTATTTTCGAGTAGCTGTGATATTATTTTTGCTGCTTGGTCCCTGACGTAAGTTATAGCAGAATATATAGAAATATTTTTTTAAATTATAACCGAAAACAGAATCGTTTCGTTTCGTTGGCAATGTCGAATATTTTCGAGTGCTCTACAATCCTATACTTTCATCAATACTGGACTTTTACACGATTCCTTTAAAATGTTTTGCACAATGTACGTAAAAAATACATAATTCAATTTCAAGATAAAGAAGTAATAAAGAAGACAAAATAAACGCGATCCTGGGAATGCCTTGCACTGACATCGAGTCTTTTTTCGACCCTCTTTAGCGTCTGCGTTCTTCCAAATCGAAACAAATTGTTTCGATAAATTTTTTTATTTATGGTTACGAATAAGGTATATGCATGTTTTATCATCTAATATATTTTTATCGAATAACATAGCTATATATGCACCTATTTAAAACGTAAAAGATCTACTTGGGGAAGGGGGTTATTTTATAAATTTAAATTAAAATGTTTCCGCCTAACCCCCGAGTGTTCCCAACTGCGTTCATTGAGTTGTGTGACGTAATATGATCTATTTATAAATTTTAACAGATTAGAACCATATTACAATGTAAAAAATTAGTGAAAAAGTTCTTTTGGCTGCGAGTTTACACGTGTATGTATGTGTCGAATATATTTTGATCCAATACGTTATATAGCTAGCTACTTATTTAAAACGTAATAAGGTGTATTTAGGAGGACGTATTTTATAAATTTAAATTATTAAAATGTTGCGATTAACTTGCAGTTTCCTGACATCATATGATATATTTACAAATTTTGTTCGTTGTCAAGTCTGTTAACTTAATTGCAAAAACCGTTTTTTTTTTGCCAGAAATAGTTTGAAGTGTTTCTAACTAGTGATTTAGAATCAACTTATTTAAAACTATATGACGTGCGGTAACGATTTTATGAAGGTACAAAATGATATTTGCTAAGCGTTGACTCATTCATGTTGGTGGAATTTATAACTTCAAGTGATTGTTTTAGCATCCCCAAAATTGGAGGAGTTAAATAAAACCGAACCGAAAGTAAAATTATTTAAGTATTAAGCAATTTAATAGCAGTGTATTATTTATTTTATTATAATATCCGCCTGTAATTACTGAAATGCGAAATTTATAAGTTAACAAGTGTCGAAAGTAATATTTTAATTTTTTTTGTGTGTGATACATACTAAATTATAGTTCCTTTATATTAACAAGATATTACCGACTTTACAGTCATTTCAAATAATTGTAATTTACTTCATGGGTAAACAAGAATGCACACCGTAATAAAAATGTAAATAAATACTCCTACGTTGAATTTGTTTATCCGGAAATTCAAAACTTTATCTCAAAAAATGCATTTTTCATAGGAACGACAATTTTTAAACGAGTTAATATAAGTATGGACAACTGCAAGGGATGTGGAATATTATTGTACTGATAATAAAAATTGTGCATGATCCCCATTTGTAAATACAAAATAAATATTCGACATGTGATTTGTATACAGTGGAAACATACCTGGTGGATCAATTGTTTTGTACGTTTTGTCGGATTTTGATTTTCATCTTTATCTTTTTTATCCGTCTTCTTCAATTTCATAGAAACCGTAACGGGCACTCTTGTTGGATCTATCTGTGTTTTTTCGTGAAGTTGATTCAAACGATTATCGGACGTACTTCGGCAAGATAACAGACTAGGATAATTTTCCAAAATGACGTGGTACAATTTCGTGTTCGAACTTAGCTGTTGTAAGACTTCTAATGGAACCTTTGTTGAAATGAAAAGTTATTTTTAGAAAGCAGTTGTTGCGATTAAAGAATTTGTAAAATTGTGTTGAATTTAAACACATAACATACCTGTTCGTTTTGCTTTACAAATGTAGGCAAACTAATATCAGATCTGTGAATATTTTTGTTCTTCTCGCTATTTTGTGAACCTGTACTAGTGGCTAACGATTGTAAAAGATATTCGTTGTTTTCTTCGTTTTTCAGCATGCTTTTTAGTTCTTCGATATCGGGAAGATCATCTGTAAAACTTCTTCCAGACACTGATGTAGAAGACGTAGACGCTTTTTTGCTTGCCTTCGAAAGTCTTAAAATTTTAAATTTCAATAATTACTAAATGTAGCATAATAGTCTTAATCGTGTGAATTAGTTTTATCAACGTTCGTTTTATAAAAAGTCAAGTAATAAATTTATATCACAGAATGTTATTTTTTAGAAAGTTGGTTTGATGGGAAATGAGACTCAATATGAAACAAATTTTATAAAATATTTCTTAAGCTTTAACTTCAAGGTACTTAAAACAACGATGCTGTAATGTCATTATGCCATTTTTATGATCATCTTGCTCAAGAACTACTCCGTCGTCACAACAATTTTCTTATCCGATCGGAATTTCTATCCAGCGAGGAAAAGTTTGTGTTTGGGAAATAAGTGGGCATCGCTTGGGGCCAAATTTACTGAATAGGAAAGATGAGATAATCTGAAATCTCAATTGATTCAGTTCCTCGCGAACAATTTGACTAGTGATGGGGACGCGTTATTGTTACGAATAAGGACATTTTTAAACGCCAAATCGTTTCTCGGAAATTACTTTTTTTTGTTTTCCTTAGAAGAGAGCTATCATCATATGTTCACTTTTGAGATTACCTTTTTCAGAATGGCTGCAATTTTAATAGTCCTTGCAACAAATTGTAACATTCGATGGAACATTACCAGCCAAAGTTTGTTGCATATAATGAATTGCATTTTAGGATTAGACACTTTATACGCCCGCTTTCATTTTCAAATTAAATGTTAGAAATTAATCAAATTTCACCAGCCATCATAAAAAATATGGCAGAATTAGAATATAATACAGTTTTCCGGAAAAATGTTATTAGTAATCGAGTCTCATTTCCTGTCAAATCTGTTCTTGTTAGTACGACTTACTTATTTTCTTCAATCATCCAATCAGGATCTCTCATTAAACACCCACAAACACACATGTTAAAGAAAGTGCCTGCTAATAAAAGCACGCAACCTCTCCAACCATATTCTGCGATAAAATACTGAGTCATTGGTGCATATACAGATGTACCAATACCAGTTCCACAAGCTCCTAGCCCGATGGCTAAATTTCTCTTCTTATCAAACCAGAAAGCGATCGAAACCACAGCGGTTACGTAGCATAAACCTAAGCCTAATCCAGCGATTACACCGAAAGTTAAATAACAAACGGTTATACTTTGCGCAAAATAGCATAATACAAATCCTAGGCCAGAAATAAGACCGCCAGTAATTGTCATTAAACGACAACCGTATCTGTCAACAAATGCACTCATAATCGGACCCGTTAATAAGGGTACGGCCATAAAGAGACTGCCTATCCATGATGTCGCAGATTTTGAGGCTTCGAATTCATATAAAAATTCGATGTACAATAGTCCAAAAGAGAAACTAATACCATCTGCAATCATCGAGATAATTAATGATGAAAATACCACCATCCAACCCCAACCGCCATCTGGTAGTTTCGGTTTTAGAGAATTGTCGTTGAATTCGTTTGATTGCGTTGGCGAATCTTCAAATCTGAAAAATATGCAAAATACTAGTTGAATGTGATTTATTAATTATTGATGCAAAGAACGCTCAGTTTTTGTACAACTAAGATTCTACTGCAACTACGCGAGGTTATTGTAAAAAATGAAAATTGAAAAGAACACAAGTAAAAAATAAAAATTTTAAATGTACATATATATATATATATATAACTTTTGATCATTTCGAAAACAACTGTCTCGTACTAATTTAAAAATCTAGCAGAAAGTGCAAAAAAGGAACGTCGTGCCCAATCAAAAAGTCCATTTTCCATTTCGGCGGTGCACTTAAAAAATCGTACGTCAAATACTGGATAATGACTCGGTCACATCTAATTTATAAGCACTGATTAGCATAATCATATTAATAAGTATTTCAAATATTTTCGGTATCGCTTTGCTTTCGGCTTTGTTTTTCTTGAATTAGGAAGAATAACACATTTTACGTATAATATTCTAATATTTAAATAATAAAATAAATTTATTTTCTTAACAGATTCTAGACTTAATTACAAAACAATATTGTGAATATAATGAATACACGTATGTACATACATACAAGTAAAATTTAAAAAAATAAGAGTAAGTATAATAGTTCCTGTATTTTTTTCGAATCGAATCGTAGTGCATATTTGAGATTGAAGATATGTTATTAATTAATTAAACAGGGTCAAGTTTGTTTTAGAAAATGAGAAATAACAGTAGGCATATATTTAGAGGTGATTTGTGGAAATTTTAAATCGAAAAGAGTCAATTTTGTTATGAAGTAGATTATATAATAATATATCGTATGCATTAGTATTTTTCTTGATTCTTTTTTTCAGGATTGCATATCCAACCGACTAAATAAATGTCATTGTTCAATGTCATTTTGGTATGTAAATACCATTCTACCTGATAATGATAAAATTTTATGAATCTTCTATACAATTGCATCAGCTATACCTTGCCTCAGAATAAGGAGTGATTCAAATATTGCGCTAAAATAGTATATATTTATAAGACATTTCATTGGTTCTTCAACAGGCAAGTTTAATATGGATAAATGAATGCCAGATGTCCGCCATTTTTCATAACCTGTAAACGTTTAATTACATTTTTGCATTGTTTTACTATATTTTTCTGTATTATTTAATAAAATCTGTACTTTTAAGTACAAAAATAAAATGAGTGATCGCCACCAACGACTGGGACACCTGACGCATGAAGAAAAACAAACAGTTTTGAATATATATAATTGTAACGAGCATCTCTGAAACGCTAAGTAAGTTGTGGGTATTACTTCTATAATAATATATTATAAGGAATGTATTGTAGGGCTGGCCAAACCAACTGTATATCGAGTTATTCGAGAATATAAACAGACAGGTGAAATCAGTCCTCCTAAAGAACGAGTAGGTAAGCATTCAAGGCTTCTAGAATTTGATGAATCTGTCAAAAGTACTGTACGGCATTTGATGCATGGTTTCTTTTTTAAAAATAAACTTCCAACACTTATTAAAATATTGGGAGAAAAAACCAGAGATGAGTTCATACCAAAAATGAGTCGAGAAACTCTACACAGATTTTGAAACTCATTAAGTTCAAGATCGTGTTAATGAAAAATTGTTCATGTTTACCATGATGAAATGAATGGTATTATTTTTGAGGAATGGTTTGAACAAGTATTGCCTAGATTGCTGTTATCATAATGGTCAATGCATCATATCATTCACGCAGAGTGGAAAGTCTTACAACTTCTTCATGGAGGAAAGCTGCAAACCAAGAGTGGTTATGTTCCAAAAATATTGAGTATAATGCAGATATGTTACGTGCTGAATTATTGCATTTAGTACGTCTTCATAAGGAGCAATATAATATATGTATGTGTAACTGATCAAATGGCAGCTGCTGCAAATAAAACAGTATTGAGGTTTCTATCATATCATTGTGAACTCAATTCAATTGAAATGATTTGGGCACAAATAAAACGTGAAGTTGGTTCAAAAAATACTATATTCAAAATGTCACATGTACGAAAACTTTTGATGAAAGCAATTACAAATGAGAATTGTATCAACCATGTGTAGAAAAAAGAATGTGGGATTTAGATGGGTTAATGGACGATATTGTGGAACCATTTATTATTTGTGATGGAAACAGTGACAGTGAAAGTGATTTATCGTCAAGCACAAGTGGATCCGATTAGTTGTGCTGCTAATGTTTCTATATTTATAATCTTTGTTGTATTTTTTATGGAGTTTTATAATAAATTTTAACAGTAGTTTACATTTTACCTTGAATTTCACAAATAAATTTGATATGAATATCAATAATTTATGACTTACAAATATACAGGGTATCTGCAAAATGCTTGGACATGGCTTAACCACAAACTCCTTGCATCAAAATAAGATGATTTAACCAAACTTACCTATATCCAAAATCGCATCGTTACGCCGGTATTCAGCTTTAAAGTTTTTCGAAAAAAACAAAAAAATTCTTATTAAAACATAACACTTTGATCGATTTTAATTATTTTTGGTACAACATTTCAAGTAAGTGTAAGTCGTGTTTTGAGATGATTTGGGTCTTTATAAGTAGACCGCAAGTGTATGAAACATCGATGACGTGGCACATTTCTGCCTGTAACTTTTTGATATGAAGGTTAAGAGCTTTAATTTTTTTTTACCCGAGAAGATACATTTGTTAGTGACATTTTTTGTATCTTTGTAATTTTTGATATCTGTTACAGTTTAGTCACAAAAAATAATATCCGACTCGAACGTAATCTGCTTTCCTGGCAACACGCATAATCTGGTTGGCTTATTATTTAGTAAAAACGATTGCCTTTAGTTTTCTATAGCTGTCATAAAAGAAATGATAGTGTGCGTTTTGTGATCTTTGAGTACGGTTTCTTTATTGAGTGTTTTTGACTATTGTCATTTTGATTATGTAATTGTGGTTGTATCTTCGATTGATAATAATGGCTTTCTCTTTCGCTGAACAAACTGATATGTTGCTGGTTCTCGGGTTTTGCGAAGGAAATTGTCGGAGGAGTGTGACAGTATACCAGCAAAAATATCCTAATCGTCGTATACCAAATCGACAAACATTTGCAAACATTGAGAGGCGTCTTCGGGAAACTGGGAGATTTCAACCAATGACTGCTGATCGTGGACGCCCTCGTGTAGTTCAAAACCCTGACTTGGAAGAAGAAGTTCTAGACAGAATAGGAGCTCATCCACAAAAAAGTACTCGTGGCTTGTCTCGTGAATTAGGAGTCTCAAAAGATGTTGTTCATAAAATTTTTAAAGAGCAACTCCTGTATCCATATCATTTTCAAGTAGTACAAGAACTTTTACCAGCAGACCCCGATGCGCGTCTCACATTTTGCCGATTTATTCACAGAAAAAGGGCTAGAGATATTTATTTTCACAACAAAATTCTCTTCACCGACGAAGCATGCTTCACAAGGAGAGGTGTTACAAATTTACACAACGAACACGTGTATGCAGATCAAAATCCACATGCTTTTAAACAAGGCCGCTTTCAGCAGGAGTTCCGAATTAATGTATGCGCAGGTATAATCGGCAATAACATCATAGGTCCTGTCGTTTTACCTAATCGACTAAATGGAGTGAATTACTTAGATTTCTTACAAAATACTTTGCCAGGCTTATTGGAGGACTTACCACTAGATCTAAGACGTGACATGTGGTTTCTACATGATGGAGCACCACCTCATTTTACGTTGAATGTTAGGAATCATCTTCATGCACAGTTTCCTAATAAATGGATCGGCCGAGGAAACGACGCACCTGTAAAATGGCCTCCTCGCTCGCCAGATTTGAATATCTGTGATTCCTTTTTATGGGGAACACTCAAGAGCATCGTGTATTCTACTGCTATAAACACGGAGAATGAGCTTTGGGCTAGGATACAAAACGCCACTCAATCAATTAGAAATAATGAAGAAAGTTTGCAAAGAGTGCAATTCAATTACTTGCGCAGAATCGCTCTCTGTATTCAACAAAATGGCGGACATATCGAACATTTGTAGTAATTTAGTTTTTGTTTATTTGCCGTTAATAAATTTTTGCAAAAAAATTTTTATTCGTCACTTATTTTACTAAATAATAAGCCAACCAGATTATGCGTGTTGCCAGGAAAGCAGATTACGTTCGAGTCGGATATTATTTTTTGTGACTAAACTGTAACAGATATCAAAAATTACAAAGATACAAAAAATGTCACTAAGAAATGTATCTTCTCGGGTAAAAAAAATTAAAGCTCTTAACCTTCATATCAAAAAGTTACAGGCAGAAATGTGCCACGTCATTGATGTTTCATACACTTGCGGTCTACTTATAAAGACCCAAATCATCTCAAAACATGACTTACACTTACTTGAAATGTTGTACCAAAAATAATTAAAATCGATCAAAGTGTTATGTTTTAATAAGATTTTTTTTGTTTTTTTCGAAAAACTTTAAAGCTGAATACCGGCGTAATGATGCGATTTTGTATATAGGTAAGTTTGGTTAAATCATCTTATTTTGATGCAAGGAGTTTGTGGTTAAGCCATGTCCAAGCATTTTGCAGATACCCTCTATATATATATATATATATATATATATATATATATGTATGTATATACTATGCAGAAAGAATCGTCCACTAAAATATACATTTTAAACTAAATTTTGTATAAATGTTTACTGTGTTAAGAATAAAACAAATGCTTAAATATTCATTACAGAGAAAATTTAGTCATCAATTGTCCCTTTAACTTCTTTCTATTCGCCCGGGCATGCTTCTAATATGTTCTATGAATTCTTATGAACGCTCATTCTAAGAAATTGGTAGGGCTTCATGTAACCCTAATAAGTTTATTGAAAGGTTTGCCCTGTTATCCTTTTGAATAAATTGTAATGTAACAGCTGCAATATGAAGACGGGCATTGTCTCGTTGGAATGTAGCAATATTTAGTTCTTGGATATGTGATAAAACGAATGATTCTGGAACTTTGTAAATGTACCATGACTAAAGGAGTCTCACTTATGCTAATTCAACCATCTTACGTTCTACGGAAAAAAAATCAAAAACTGCCTTTGCAACGTCCACATCATACATATACAAAAACGAGATTCATCTGAAAGAGCGATATAGTTCCATATTCACGATTTTAACGGACACGATGCTGATTAGTGAGTGGCAATGTTGGACAATAAAAAATCAACCCAAACGAACGAATGCGACAATATATAGAACCCATTCTATGGCAAATATTCTACACAAATCTCAGTTCACTATCTTCCCGTTCGGTAGTTCTAGGTCGACCAGACTTTCTCCTACGATATTACTTACCGTCTTGAGACAATACCTCCAACAACGAATAATTAAACGATTTCACGAAACGCTAGCCCACCTATTATAGTAAAAGGGTACGACTCCTTCCAAAATCGCTTAGCTGGCGATAATTTGGTTATTTTCGAACTCTTGGCATTTTAATACTCTAATTTACAACTATAGACTGTTTCGGTCGACTAACCAAACTAAACTCCGGGAGTTTGGCAAAAAACGACACACATTTTTATTGCGTAGTGTTTATTATTCTCAATACAGTCAACATTTGTACAAAATAAGGTTTAAAAATAAACATGTACTTATACTATGTGGTTCGTAAATTCAGGGCTAAACTAATATGTAATATGTAATTTAAGGTAATATATATATATATATATATATATATATATATATATATATATTACCTTTCCATTGAAAGTAAAATTTCATGAAACATTTATTTGTACAATCATACTTCCATCGAAATGAATTCTTTTTCATTTGTTTTTATAGTTATAATAAAGAAAAAGATTAATATTGTTGACAAACTACTACATTAACAACTGTTTATGTTTCATTTTTATGGTAAGTTACATTTTTGAATCATTCCTTCTTATTCTGAGACAAGGTATAGTGACTACGGGACAAAAAGCAAATACATTAACCAAGTACGCGTATTCCGTAAGAGACCAGACTAAACAGAAGTATAATATTTTGAGGACTGACAGATATAGTCGTAAGCGACGCACACTTCCTAATTCTGAATCCCAAGATACTCGTACTTCGAGCAGAGCGAACAACGTTACACATATGTATAATGCGAGAAATTGAACTTGAATTAAACAATACTACCAAGTCCTTAATTATTTTACAGCGATTTAAGTTTATCGAATTTCGTTCGTGTGTAAGTCATTATCTTTTATTTAGTATAATATAGTATAGTATAGTAATAATTAGCAAAAGGGCCAAGCTAAATTATTCCGTTAACGAAATATAAAGAGCATAATTTTTTATGCACGAAAGCATGAGTTCTGAAACTTTTGTTTCCAAAAATGATATGATTACCGAAATTACCAATTTTATCAAAAAGAATTTTGTCATAAGAGTTAAACAAAAAAGACTACAGGTTCTAATATAACAAACCTCGGCTTGTTTCGATGATAAATGATACAAGCAATAAAATACAATTATATATAAATGCATGTATTTTCAAACATTAATAGTAAAAAAACAGAGACAATGAAAAAAAGATTACACAGCTTAACTGATAACATCGTGGAATTTCTATTTTATCAAAAATAAGTCGCAAGATATAGACAATGAATGAAAATGGAGGTTGAAAGAAACCTATGAATCATCAGATAGGTTTCTTCCTGTCTTTTTCTGAAATGGTACCAGATTACACATGCATGGCATTACATTATTTGATATCGCTAAAAGGGATTAAACGGTTTTGGTTTGCTCAAATATTTTTATTTGTTTTATATTTATACTATTATACAAAAATATAGAATATACATTTTTGTGAAAATCTTTTTTGCATTTGCGATAGACAAAAACTATTAATAAATTTGAAATTAACACAACTCAATTCGCCATCGCTAGAGATATTTTTGTGTTTTAATAAAACAAAAGGTTTTTGTTATTTAGATTAGCATAAAAGTTGCTAGTATCAAAAATGTCAATATTCGAATGAAATAAAAATGTTATGTTGTTATATTTTAATCTCGAAAATAAATAAAAATAAGTAGCTGTAATTGGGAAGTACACTACTTAGAAAAAACTGGAAGCTTTAGTTTAAAAAATAAAGACATATTTATATAATTTGTGAATAATAATGGGTGTTTTTTAAGCTGCATGAGAACTATCGACATCGATAACTATGGTTTAACAGCTGATAATGTCAAACTGTGTTGACATTTCTGTTCAATAAGGTTTGGCAAGTTATCATGAATTGTTTAACGCTTCCAACTGCTCGCGAAGTTCATAGAGCACTTCGTCCATTTTACGGTCAACATAATCGACCTAGTGAGCAAGCAATTTGTGCAGTTATTGATCGTTTTCGCACTAATTTTACTCTTCTCGATTCAAAACCAAGAAAAGAAATGTGTGTACCGAAGAGAATATTGCTGCTGTAGCGCGAAGTATTGAAGAACACGGCGAAATGTCGATTCGACTTCGTTTTCAACTTGTTGGCCTTTATCCTTCATCTACGTAGAAAATTTTACGTAAGGATCTTCACTTACGTGCCTATAAAATACATCTCCTGCAAGAATTAAAGCCAAACGACCATCGTTTGCGTCGCATTTTTGCTGATTGGGCTCATTTGAAACTGGCCGAAGATGAGCATTTTTATCAAAGAATTGAAGACAACACTCAAACCGTTAACGAATCACCATCCACATCCATTAAAATTGCCTGTTTGGTGCGGTTTACACGCTGGCGGCATCATCGGTCCTTATTTCTTTCGAAATGAGGAAGGAGCTGCCGTTACGGTGAACGGCGAGCGCTATCGAGCCATGCAGACTGAATTTTTGTTTCCAAAAATTAATCAGCTAAACATCGACGACATTTGGTTCCACCAAGACGGCGCAACTTGTCATACAGCGCGCTTAACAATCGATTTATTGCAAAATCAATTTGGTGACAACTTTATTTCCAGAAGTTGTCCTATTCACTGGCCCCCTCGTTCGTGCGATTTAACGTCTCCGGATTACTTTTTATGGCGCTATGTTGTCATTGGTATATGCCGACAAACCAGCAATTCTTGAAGTATTGGAAGCCAATATTCAAGTCACAATTGACGCCTTACGGCCAGATTTGTCGGAAAAAGTAGTCAAAAATTGAACTGATTGAATGGACCATGTAACTCGTAGCTGCGGCGGACATATGCCGGAAATCATGTTTAAAAAATAAATGATATGAAATTATCTACCGGATTATAATAAAAAAAAATTCATTCCATCAATATTTCTGTCTTGTATTATCATTTTAAGTTCTCAAGCTCTTAAAAAACACCATATAGAAATAGAAATGTTACATTAAGGATATATATAGCTATAGTCGGTTAACATATCACACCCTATTGGAGTTGATTACTATAAATATCTTGCTAGTTTTTTGTTTGTTTATGAATATGTACATACATACATCGTGACAACAAATATTCTTGTGGGCTTTTTACATTTCATGGTAATAAGTAATTTAGCATACACAATCAGATTTATGCTCAGTATATTAACTAGCGTTGGAATTTGGTTCGATAAATGAATGAAGCCTGTTTCATTATTTAAAAATGGTATCTAAATAATAAAAATTACTGTCAACAAATATTGGGTTGGCAACTACAAACTACACCTTTCCGATTTGACAATTCTGGCCGTTTTTCTTTGATTGCTTCATCCAGTTTTATTAATTGTTGACAGTAAACATCAGAATTGATCGTTTGGTTCCTTGGAAGCAGCTCTTAAAAATGGTATCTAAATAATAAAAATTACTGTCAACAAATATTGGGTTGGCAACTACAAACTACACCTTTCCGATTTGACAATTCTGGCCGTTTTTCTTTGATTGCTTCATTCAGTTTTATTAATTGTTGACAGTAAACATCAGAATTGATCGTTTGGTTCCTTGGAAGCAGCTCAAAAAACACAACACCTTTGTAATCCCACCAAACTGACAGCATGATCTTTTTTGGATGCAATTCAGCTTTCGATGTGGTTTGAGCTGGTTTATCGTGTTTGCTCCATGATCGTTTTCGAACTATGTTACTGTACAGGACCCATTTTTTATCACCAGTGATGATTCTTTTTAAGAAAGGATCGGTTTCATTTCGTCTAAGGTGCATCATATCGCAAAAGTTGATTCTTTGTGTTAAATGAATTTCTTTCAATTCGTGAGGTACCCAAATATCAAGCTTCTTAACTAACCCAAGACATTTTAAATGTTTTTCAATTGTTGTGTGCGATACATGTAGCCTCTCCGCAACCTCTCGAACAGTTATATGACGATCCTCTTCAATTATGACTTTGATTTGGTCATCATCAACTTCAGTAGGCCGACCAGAACGTTGCTCATCTTTGAGGGAAAAATCTGCAGAACGGAATTTTTATACCAATTCTGACACATGCGCTCTGTTAAGCAATTAGCACCATAAACTTCACATATCTTTTTGTGAGCCGCAGCAGCTTTCTTTCCTTTACGGAAATAAAATAGTAAAATATGTCGAAAATGTTCGTTTCTGCACTCCATTTAAAATTAACCCACAACTAATAGCTTTAATAAAAATCACGCACTACTTGCTTCTGAAGTTACGTCAATGTGACTAGTATCACGCGATAAACGGTAAAGTACAGCACTAACATATGTTATACAAAAAATAAAGCAACGCTCTCTATCAATAAAAACCGTTAGTTGCCAACCCAATATTTCGTCAACATCAATATAACATCTGACAAATAGAGGACGTTTATCTTATGATTTTTGATGATGTGTGTACAGATTTGTATAATATGAATAAAGTAAAGTTTAATTAATAATTACATAATATGCACGTGGATTTAATTTGGAGCACCTCCGAAATAAATGATAATGAATGAAGGAATCTGAATAATATCTCATTCATAAGTATTAGATCTGTCGGAAACTTCTACCGAACTTTTATTTCATAGAAAACAAAAGTACGCATCTCTACAAAATTCTCGTGGAGTTATAATTACTTCCCTCTATTAATGATATGCACAAAATTTATAATGCAACCGTTTGTAATTCACAAAGTTACCTGTCGGTAGAATTCATTTGAAACGCTGTCCAAAAAAGGGAAAACCAACCTCGGGTACGATAAAAAATTTGTGTAGTGCTTTTAGAGTGGACATTATAAACCTATATAGTCCATTGAATTATTCACAGTTTAGAATTTATTTTGAAATATGACACGTTGGCAACTTAATATAGGCTGATAATTTAGTGGTAAGTTACTGATTTATTGAGCTGGGATCTCGAGCTTGTTTTTCGTGGTTTCTTCAACGGCACAAAAGAAAAGTGTAGAACAAATCTAAATTAAAAAAATTTATTAATTGTCTGTTTGGAGGTTAAAATACGCATAAAATAGTGGTCAACATCTTTTTAAATAAATATATTCTACATTTCCACCTGCTTTACTCAAAAAGTACGACAGAATTTTCCGACACATCTATTTTCTTATTCATCAGACTTACCTTACTTCCGGCTCACTCTTAATTTGACTTTCATTATAGTGATTATTGCTAGATTCACTCTTCGATTTCACAGGGCTCTTCCCATTTGTTTGTATAGTTACTGGCTCTTTATTTTGATTCGTAATAATAGTAATGTTGTTATTTTTTAAAAGCGGTGTAGTACCATTTTCTTGCATTTTCTCCATGTTCTTCGCAGTAGCAAAAAATACTTTATTGTATTACTAGTACTTAGTACTAAGTACTAAGAAAGGTACTCAGATATTTGCTATATCACAGTTGATTTTAAAACAGCTACTTAAGATTTTGTATCCGCCTTTCTCGAAGTACTTATTTTCTTTGAAAATAATAATGAAGTATAACTTCTTAATTACTGCTTTATAATTAATACTGATAATGTATTTATATCTTTCTTATACTCCACCTCCTTCTGAGGATCTTATTACGTTTCCTTTCTTTATATTTTTCTTTCTACAATTTTTTATTCCTTATCGAAAAAAGAACAGAAAAATATCAACGTCCTTAGAAGCTCTAGATGCATCTAAGAGTAGGAAAAAAGAAAAACTTAATATTCCCAATTATAACGTATATTTGGCGTTTTTCGTCTATTATTTTAATAAAAATTGTTGAATGTCGTCAGTTGCATCCAACGCTTCGACCAACCTTGCAGTCTTAATCTGGGATCTTTGGATAGTTTTGGAGATGGAGATGTTGAAATAGCGAATCGGCGTATTGTATTGTACCAGGTCATCAATGACCGGTACTTTTTTACTTTAGCAACACTAGAAATGTGCAGAGCCTCTTTCGGAGGTCGAATGAGATTGCTTTTTTGTTTGTTTTTGGAATGTTTATTTTAACTTTGCTTATTTATCAAATTAAATCAGGATATTCTTCATTTTCCTTTCTATGGTCGAAATCTGTAAATAAAATAAATTAATTAATTAACAATGAAATGTGAAATATATGACAAATACAAGTACATTACTTTTAAGAACTTCTGATATAATTAAATGCTCATGTTTACAAATTAATTTTAAACATATTTATTTCTAACAAATAGTTAATGTAAATTCTTTTCTTCATACATTTTGATTATCGCTAGGTTTAATTATTTGTTAAAATTAAGCTAACTGCATTTATGGGGCAATATGTAAATTAATGATGACTAACAGTTCATATAGAGTCTGTACAGTAATTAAAATAAAAGTATTATTTTGAATACACTGAACGAAACACAAAAAAAAATATTACAAAAATTCATATTAAATATATTAGTAAACATTACAACAAATATAGTGCCTTTATTATCAATAATACGTTGGCAGCGTCTATCTATGCTGGCTATAAAATTTTCGGAGTAACTTTGCAGTAACAACTGCCATATCATCCGTATATTAAAGAGTAACTGTGTCAATGTATAACTACAATAAACTCTCAAATTGCATTGTTTCAATTTGTTGCATTACGTCAGACTATAAATCCGATATGTATTAGTATGTGCTTTTTTTCTGATTGAATAAATCGAGTTTTCCTCAGTCTTACGCCGGTGCCTGAATTTTGGATATTGTTAATTAAAGATTTTTTTTTTGAAAATATAAACGCCTGGAATGCTTTTTTGTTTTACGATCATATAATAATATAACCATGCGGCATATGTTAGTGTTGACACGCATTTGAGGACGGTAGTCAATTCTTTAATGACTGGAGACCTAGTTTAGGGAACGTGGAGTTAAATGGCGGAACAGTTTAAACTTTTGCTTAAAGTTTTATAACGGAGGCAGCACGTAAACTTACTGTTAGAAGCTATTGCAAATATATATAAAATTACATTTAAACCTCCTTTCAATTTTCAAGAGCAGAACTATAACAAAAAAAAAATTAAAAAGATAACGCACAGTTGACAGTAGTAAATGTAATTCAGCATTAACTTTTAAATATTATTACTATTTATATGGTTTGCTGTAGTGCTACTTGGATGAGGAAATTTAAATATGAACATGTGTTTAAAAGATAAGAAATACAGCAGATTTTATGAGTATGAGAATGTAGATCTGGTACGTAGATTTCCGCGGACGTGGTCCATACTATCTGCTTCTGGGCTTCCGGGCTGGAACCGCGTCACTGGTATAACTGCCGACGTTTCGTACCCACTCATATGGGACATCGTCAGGGCTCAACTACTGCTACTGTTTGTTTCAAGAGTTTCAGTGCGACAGACAGTAGCAGTAGTTGAGCCCTGAAGACGTTCCATATGAGTGGGTGCGATATATATATATATATACAATATATATATATATATATATATATATATATATATATATATATATATATATAAACCTGCACTGTCGTATATCTATAATATTTCTTATAAATATATACCAAGTGTACCGGAAAGTCGTTACTGGTATTTTTGTAAAAAAATTACATAATTTTCAAGAAAATGAACGAATTTATTTATTGGCCATTTAATTCTACACATTTTGCCCATCTTCCAGGCAATTTATGGATGCTATCCCAACAAAACTGTTTGTCCTTTGAGCAAAACTATTCATGGAGCCATATTCTAACTACCCTGCAAGCGTGTCACATTGATGCGAAAAGGTGATAGTCGTATGGGACAAGATCTGGAGAGCACGGCGGGTGCGATAGTATCTCCCATCTAAGTGCTTTCGACGCCTCCTTGACCGGTTTTGTTGTAAGAGACGGCGCGTTATTGTGCTGTAAAATCACTTTACCGTGTCTTCGGGCCCATTCTGGACGTTTTTCTATCAATGCATGGTTCAAATTGATAATTTGTTGTCAGTAGTGATCGGTATTAGCTGTTTCACCAGGTTTCAACAGTTTGTAATACACCACGCCAATCTGCTCCCACCAAACACAGAACATTGTCTTGCGATCAAAGCGATTTGGCGTTGGAGTCGATGGTCCGGCTTCGCCAGGAGATAACCATGATTTTTTGCGCTTAGGGTTTTCGAAATAAATCCATTTTTCATCACCCGTCACTATTCGATGCAGAAATGACCGATCATACCTTTGAAGCAGCATTTCACAGACGATTTTTCGATTTTACATTTGCCCGTCATCCAATTGATGTGGCACCCATTTTCCCATCTTTTGGATTTTTCTCATTGCTCGTAATCGGTCGCTAATCGTTTCTTGGGCCACATTTAACGCCTCTGCTAATTGTTTTTGAGTTTGGGTTGCGGCTTTATACAATCAATGGGACACATCTGAAGTTTCACATCTACAAATTTTTTTCGATCTACCAGAACGTTTGCATATCGAAATCACCACTTCTGAATTGTCGGAACTACGCCTCACATGTTTTTATGGTTAGAGCATGCTCACTGTAAGTTTCTACCAACAAAAGATGTCTTTTAGTGGCTTTTTTTTATTAAATAAGAAAAGTAATGCGTGCTGCAAATGCACTTTTCCAGGCACGAAACTCGACATTTTCAAAGAGGTATGAATCTATGACAGTTTTACTTTCGCAAAATATAACATGTACATATAGCTTTGAAGCTTGATGTCGGTAGAATAAAGTGTATGTAAACGTCTTACTTACTACTATACATTATTTTTATAGCGTTCCGATCTTTAATAATGATACTTGAAGTACTGTAGAAAGCTTCAAAAGCCCGATACATGTTACGATTTAAATCAAATTAAATTTGAAAGTATGGCTAAATCTAAAAAAGTTAATTAATACGTTGGTGTCATAGTCATATACTTTATTTGCATATAGTCTGCTGGTGTTCCAACGGTAGTCTTTCTACTCCTGAGGATAACAATTTAGTTGTCAAAATATATAATCAGGATTATTTTTTATTAACTTTTAATAATTTAAAATTCATCGAAAACAATTTCAAATACTCGCTGGTTTATATTGATTAGTAGATGGTAGTAATAGATATTGTTAATGTTCGATTGTCTTCAACAAACCACTTATCTTGATTGGTTAAGAAATTTTCGAGTAATATTAGCTAATAGAATACACGAAAAATTTAATTAAAAGTAAATTAAATTTAAATTGCAACGAAACTAGTATCTGCTCAGCTCTAATTTTTAGTTACTGTTATAGAACGTCGCTGTTTGGTGATAGGTTTTTATGAATAAATACGCGTACAGCTTAATGCCACTTTTCGCAATTTAACAGAGAAATCGGAAATGTGAATGACAAAAATAATGGGATCTGCTGAGTTCTATTACTTGCTAGTTGTGTTATAGTTACGTAGGATGTCTTTTAAGTTTCGCATAGTGGGACATAGACCACTAATCAAATGTCAGTGCTAAAAATTAATCTACATCTTTAGTTAACCTAAATCCAAAGTTTCAGTGCGATATGTGTAATGTTGTAGCTAAAATGAATTGTCAAAGTTGACAAGTTAGTTGAAAAATGGAATTAAACCGAGAACATTTTCGCGGAATAATTTTTTATAATTTTCTAAGACAATTATCTCAACAAGAATGACTCGCCGAGCTGCTTTCTGTTTTCGGCAATAAAGCACCACATCGGTCAACAATTTCTCGTTGGTATGGAAAATTCAAACGTGGACGGATTAGTTTTAGCGACGATCAAAGAGCATGATCACCAAAAACACCAGTCACTCAGAAAAACGTCGATGCTGCGCGCAAGATCATCAACGAAGATCAACATGTTACATATCGCCAGATTGAAGCAGTATTGGGGATTTCGAAGACCCCAATTCAAAAAAAATTTGCATAAAGAATTTCGTGTAAAAAATTAGTTTCCAGTTAGATATCTATCTCTCATCTGATGACCGAAGGACAGAAAGCGGCTAAGGTAAATTGGTGTCAAAAAACTCTAGATCGATTCAACGTCGGAAACTCTAAAAATGTCTACGACATTGTCAGTGGTGATGAATCTTTGATTTAGTCATACGAGCCAGAAAATAAACGCCAGTCGTCTGTTTAGGGGTTTCAAGGTGAAGAAAAGCCGAAATTTTGTCGGTGCCATCCGTTGTAGAAGTGTCTCCAAAAAGATGGTTGCGACGTTTGTCTCGCAATTGCGCAAGTCCTCGCTGAGCTTCAAAAAATCTATTACGAACGACGAATCTTCCTCCATCAGGACAATGCAAGTTCGCACAGAACACGCAAGATAATTGAATTTTTAACGCAACAAAACGTCAAATTGTTGGACCATCCTCTGCACAGTCTAGACCTAAATCCCAACAATTTCTTTACCTTTTTGAAAATCAAGAACGGATTGCGTGATCAAAGGTTCCAGTCGTTAGAAGGAGTAGTCGATGCCTTCAAAAACGCAATTTTGGCTGTATCAAAAGGAGTGAAACAATTGCTTCTAGAGTTAGCTCCAGTGCATTAATCTCCGTAGAGAATACTTCGAAAAACGATGAAGTCTTTAAAAGCTTTCTACTGCTTTATTCCAGTTTTATATGCGAAACTAACAGACAACCCACATACTATGTCTATTCTACGTAACTATTACGTCAATCTTAGAAAAGTTTTGATAGCAGGTAAGTACTTTTATAACGATCCCTGCGGTGAGGACTTAATGAAACGTAAGCACACCTAAGATGTGAGCTGATCCTTACTTAATGGCCATAGTGGCATTAAATAAATTGTGTCTAAGTAAACCATTCGCTTATTAATATTAGTTCTGGGAATTCAATTTAACAGTCATTACTTATCATCGTATAATTAAAATAGTATTACAGCTTAACAATTCTTACATTTAAGCCATACAATCCATATAAGTTTTCGTTAATAGCAAAAAATAATTTGTAAGATAAGAAAGGATATATTCCATTATAAGAAAATGTGGAAACCTTGGGACAAGACAGGAAACGTGAGCAATATGAAATAAATAATGATAACTGTGACTCGGTGACGGACAATATAAATAGTGGCGCTAAAAAGATTGATCTGGTAGTTCAAGCTAAGCAAATACTATTGAATATGTAAAATAATTTACAAGAAAAAAATGAAGAAGTTACAGAAAAGGCCACTGTAGAAAGAATGCCGAAGATAAATGGTGTCCGCAACAGCACAATTTATAATATAGTGAAGCCATGGTATGTATTACTGATAGATGAGTTAGAAGTGATAAAGAATCTATAAGGAAAGTACAATTGGGATGTTGAAATCATTCGACGAACAATATATAGTTATGAACAAATAGGGTGAGGTTGACACATTAAGTAGCTTACAAAAAAATTAAATAAAATACCGAAATAGAAGTCTTTATAACAACAATATGGCAAACTTTGAAGCAAAAGGGTTTCCGATTTGGGGCAATAGACAAACGACGTGTTATAATGGAGTCGCTGAAGATACAAAAATTACGTCGAAATATGTAATCGATATGAAAAAATTCCGAATTTACCATATTTGTTACGTAGATGAAACTTGGCATGACGCACACGACACCATAAGAAAAGGTTGAATTGATGATTGACAGACATGTTTATTAGATGTACCCCCTTTCAAAGGAAAAAGAATTACTCTTTACACGTTGGTCCTGAAAGTGGTTGTGTCGGCAAAGTGTTACTTTCGGCCAAAACATAAAAAATTGTAATCTTGACTATCACGAGCATATGACAGCAGCATTATTTGAAGAGTGGTTTCAGAAAAATCTTACTAGTATTACACCAAAGAAGTGTCATTATTATGGACAATGCTTCATGCTATTGACGGCAGTTGAGGAAGCTATCTTATTCGAATAGCACGAAGACTAAGGTATCGGAGTTTTTACAACAAAACATTATATTAATTATAAAGACAGCTATACAAAAAGTCAATTATTAGAAGTCTTTATTTAAAACAAAGACTTTCAAAGAGGAATACGTTGTAGATAGTATGGCCGCAGGATACACTGTTTTACGTTCGTCGTCATATTACTGTATATTTAATCCGATCGAGTTAGTTTGAAAGAATATGTGCGTCGCATTAACGATTGTTCCAAATTTAGTGACGTAGCCTTAAATAGTATTTGAGAAGCGATTACCAATATAGCGTCAGAAAAATGGAAAAATTGTGCCAGGCATCCAATTAAAATAGAAAACGTATATTTAGAAAATATTAATATTTATCGGGAATTTATAATTAATTTAAATGAAGGTGATGTACAGAGAGCACTGACGTTAATGTGTTAGGTGTTTCCTGAAGTGTGATTTTTTCTTATATGTGATTTCCAATAATTTATGCCAGGTACTTCATTAATATTGTATTATTTTTATCATTACTAATTATTATGTATAAATGCAGTTATTATAAATGGGTAATTATAAGGAAATTTTTAATTAGAATTGTATCACCAATATAGATTTGGACAATATGTGCTGTAAAACACAAAAACTTATATTTTTACAAAATATGATTAAAAATAATAGGTATTTATTCATAGTTTCTTCCATTTACAGTAATGCATTATGTAAGAAGAATATATAAAACCTTGTATCTTATATATGTATGGTCATTTATAATAGATTCATATACGTATGTATATAAGTATGTAAATGAATTTTGTAATATCATTTACATACATATATATATGTACATATACATAAAATAAATTGGAATGTGTGGTCTGAATATTTTCTACAGATATATCTAAAATAATACGACTATTAGGTACAAGAAAAAACTCAAATTATTTATATATAATGGATGTATTGAAAATGGTACATCCAGATTATACTGTTTTGTTTACAGTAAAACAAAGCTGTTTGTTGAAGATTGCGGAATTAAAATTTAGTTAAATATTTTATAGGAAAGAGTACAGATTAAACGTAGTAAAGAATGATGACCGTAAATTATTTTGTTCCTTTTAGTTTTTTTGTAGTTTCTGGAAACTTACATAAATGAGAATATTCTTCATTGAATTTAAATTATCAAAAACAATTTTATGACGCTACAAAAATTTTATTTCAAGTTATAAATTAACGAAAGATGTTGCAATATTGTACGGAAATTCTCTTTCACTAATTTACTAATATATATTTGGAAATGATACAAATTTATGTTCATTAAACTGCGTCTATGTAAGAAATAAATGTCAACCCAGTTATTTGTGAATAATTCAAAATAGCTATAAGTCCAGATATTGGCGGCGTACTTAAAAACTGTTTACTTGCACAGACGTACACGTAATGTGTTTGTTTTACTTTGACTAGATAAAAGCATTAGATTTATTTAAAACCTTTCTTAATAATAAAGTATTATTAGAGACAACTTTTAGACAGGGCATTGTTCGCTCATAAAGCGTTTAATTTCGAATGGGCATCTTATAGTTACGTCTTTGCAGAAATGTCGCAGTATGCGTTTGAAATGAAACTAAAGATGCGAATAATCGAATTTTAGTTTTCCATTTTTACAAGTTTAATAATAACCCTTATAACTAACATAATGTAATATAACTGTAAAATGTAAAAATACACCAATAAGCTTATACATTCAGAAATTTTGTAATTGGCAGTTGTTTTAATTTATCTCTTCTTCTATTTCTCGCTGAAATGTTGCCTCTCCTTTTGTTTAGTAGGACATTACATGGTGTTCCGTCGGGTTGCTACTCAATATAAAGTTTGCATTTAATGTTATAGCTTGTAAAATATTAGAAACTTCACTTGGTAAGTCGTCCACATCACTTGTGTTGTTAACAGCAGAAGAATTATCATTCGTACTCACTATTTACACAAACTAAGAATTAGTAAATTCATCATTTCTATTGTCACCATATATCCATTTCTCTACGACGTTTACATCTATATTTTCATTAGGTAAGTTTTAAATACGGTTCATAAAATTGTTACTGGCTTATTGATTTTAATCATAATCCTTAATTAACTTTCCCATTATTTTGGACTAAGATCTTTCTAGCGTCGATACACTTACGTTACTCCAAGCTACAGCTAGCCAAAATATGACGTCCTCCAATAATGCTTTTCAGATAAGATGTCAATTCTGTTGTATGCCATCATTTATTATTATTATCATGGCGTAACACTCCTGTGTAGTTAAACCACCTTTCGATTCTCTAGATCTGTTTTATGTTGAGGAGATCACCCTCCTTTTCCTGCCTATATCTTTTCACAAACTTCTCTCCATTGTTCTCTATTCCCCACCTTCTGCTTCCAGTTACTGGTTCCGGTCCTTCTCAAATTCTCCTCCACTTCTCGCTTCCATGTACTCCTCGGCCTTCCCCTCCTCCTTCTTCTCAGACTCCATTCCACAACCTCATATATCACTGCGTCTGGTCCCGCTCTCCATATATGTCCTAACCATTTAGCTCTCTGTTGTTTAATTTTTTTTACTATGTCCTCTCCTATTTCCTGTAAAAGCTCATGATTAGTTCTTCTTCTATATTCATTATCTCCTATTTTCACTGGTCCTAGTATCACCCTCAATATTTTTCTTTCCATTATTCTCAGCTCCTCCTCCTGTTTCTTCGTCATGGTGAGTGTTTCCGCTGCATACATCATAGTTGGTCGGATTATCGTCATATATATTTCCATTTTACAACTTTTGCTCAATATTTTGCTCTTCAATAGATTCTTATTTGCCTGTACTACTCTATTTGTTATTGCTATTTTTTCCTTGATCTCTATTTCTCTCTCCCCACTTCCATCCAACATCACTCCCAAATACTTAAACCTATATACTTCCTCAATAATATACTCTCCCAGTTGGATTTTCATTTTGGTATATTCCTTACCAAATTTCATCAATTTGGTCTTATTTTCATTTATACTTAATCCCATTTTCTTTCCCTGTGTGCTTAATTCCTCAAGTATTTCTATCATTATTTTTCTTTTTTTTTGTAATCAGCACTATGTCATCTGCATACGCCACTATCTGCCCTCTTCTTGTTCTTAACGTGCCCTTCTTTATTTTCCGTAGCACGCACTGTAATGCCAAGTTGAACAGTGTTGCCGATAACGAATCTCCCTGTCTCATTCCTTTATCAATTTCAAATTCTTCAGTCTCTCCTTCCTGTGTTTTGACACTTGCGGTTGTCTTTTCCATGGTAATCGCTATCAGTCTTCTTATTTTGGGATGTATTCCTAACTCTTTTAATGCTGTCTTTAATTCCCCTCTTCTAATGCTGTCGAAAGCCTGCTGGAAATCTATAAACAGCAATTCTATTTCCATTTTATGCTGGTGGGCTTTTTCCATCAATTGTTTTACTATGTATTGCATTAACTGTTGATTTTCCTTGGGTAAATCCACACTGGTACTGTTCTACTATGCCTTTTGTCGTGCTTACCAATCTTTTTTGAATTAATGTTGCTAATACTTTATATGCAATATTTAATAGGGTAATCCCCCTATAATCATCACATATCCTCTGGTCTCCTTTTTTGTGTATTGGTATTATTTGTCCGTATTTCCATTCTTCCGGCATTTTTTCTTCCCTCCATATTTTCCTTATCAATTGATATATATGCTCTTTTAATCCTTGCCCTCCGTATTTAAGCAGTTCCACATTTATTCCATCCTTGCCCGGCGACTTCCCATTTCTACTTTTTTGTATTATTTCTTCTACCTCCCTTCTCGTTGGTTCTTGTATTATCACATCAATGCCATCATTTAGATTGTTTAAAAAATCAAATCTAACAATCGTTGATGGTAATTAGGTTTTATATTTTCTAGAATACCTTAGGTTGAAGAAATAGCATTACATTGAGCGGTTTCCAATTTTTACTGCGTTAGAATGATAGGAGAGTACAACACCCATTACTACCATTGCTTTTGGAGGAACGGTTTATTTTTTTAATGAAACTGATAAACTAATTATTGTTCAAAAAAACATGCTTTAAAAAGTTTAGCGTTTGTGGTGCATTCTTTTAGCGTTGGTAATGGAGAGGCATAACACTGTGTTGAAGATGTTCCTTGTTTTTCTTGAAACCTGGTGCAGAAAATGCCTGTTGAAACACAAAAGTTGTAAAAGACAGTTCCTTATAATTAAAATCTCTTAAGTCGAATATATAAATCTGGTCAACTGTCTAATTTTCCTACTCAATTATCTAATTTTAAGGGTGTTATCCCCAAGTCTTGTCAGGATGTTAGACTGTTTTAAGCTTCTACCGTGTGAAATATTATTATAATGCGCTGTGCAATAGATCACGGCACCTTTTGCTCTGATCTCGTGATGCAGACTGAAGACACGACGTCCGTATATATGTAGATGCCACCGTTTATAATTTTCTTTTTCATTAGAAGCGTATCGAAAATTCGTTTTAAATATTATTCCTATAAAATCGTGTAGAAACAAATATACAATTATAGTTTCAATTGAATAGGTGATGAAAATGGGTTCGCCTATTTTACGTTTTTGACTTTCCAAAATGATTTTTAATATCCTAAATTTAGGCGGTAAAATCAAAATAATAGTTGGGGAATCTCCAATAACAATTGCCTCAATTCTTGATAGGCTAACTATTTACTTTGGAATTACTGCTTATATTTTATTTTATCTTTCTTTGCCACTCCTAGAAATTAATAAATTTCATTTTATCACATTTTGTAAACTTCCACGTGATTTCAAACTTATCAGTGAAGAAATACATATAATACAGGTACAGATTAGGTGAGATTAGTCACCACGGAATGCTACGGAAAGCGATATACTTTGTATTGATTACACTAATTGTGAACGTTCGCGGTATGCCCATCGTAAATTGTTAAGATTGGGATTCTCCGATAGAGACGTAGGTAAATTTCCCTCCCATTTACTTGGGAAGGTTAAAGAAATATAGACATTTGATAGATCCTACATACATACGTATAAAATACAACCTTAGTGTAATCACTCTGAAAATTTTAATATTTATTTAACTTTTCTAAATTTTAAAATCAAGTAAATTACCCGACACCTAAGAACCAAATTTCGTTAATAATTCTGCTTACCGAAATTATATTTTTTATCTGCTCAACCCGATCAACATCCGCTAAAACTAACGAAAATTCAACCAAAATGGTATCACTTCCGATGTATTCAGTACAAAGCGCGTAAAATAAAAATTTCTGTTTATATTTGATTATAAAGTATAAATTATTTGATTTGCAACATTACTGAAGTGGCTCTCAATTTAATAATGTCATTAATTCTTGTGTATTGTGTTTGTTTAACTAAGCATTAAGAGCTGTTTTTTCAAACTAACAAAATTACACTTCGTTATTACTGTAAGTTAATTTACTGTCATTTACATTTTTTCTTAATTTTAGGGTTACGCTGATATCAATGGCGTGTGCGGAAGAATAAGGTAGGTTCATTTAAACAAGAGAGGGCGCAAAGAAGGCGCCACTAATAAAATCTCAGTACTAAAAATTAAGCTTCATCTTTAGTAGACCTAAATCCAAAGTTTCAGTGCGAGACGTGTAGTGTTGTAGCTATAATAAACTGTCAAAATTGACAAGTAGTTGAAAAATGGAGTTAAACCGAGATTATTTTCGCGGAATAATTTTTTATAATATTCGAAACCAATTATCTCAACAAGACTGCCTCGCCGAATTGGTTTCTGTTTTCGGCAATGAAGCACCACATCAGAAAACAATTTCACGTTGGGATCGAGAATTCAAAGATGGACGGATTAGTCTTAGCAATGACCCAAGGGCAGGTTCACCAAAAATGGCAGTCACTCAGGAAAACGTCGATGCTGTGCGCAAGATCATCAACGAAAATCAAAATGTGACATATCGTCAGATTGAAGCATTATCGGGGATTTCGAAGACCACGAATCGAAAAAAATTCGCATAAAGAATTGTGTGTAACAAAATTAGTTTCCCGTTGAATACCGCATCTGTTGACCGAAGAACAGAAAGCAGCTGGGGTCAATTGGACAAATACTCTAAAAACGTGTACAACATTGTCAATGGTGAAGAATCTTGGACTTATTCATAAGAGTCAGAAAATAAACGCCAGTCGTCTGTTTGGGTGTTTCAATGTGAAGAAAAGCCGACGAAAGTTATCCGTTCTTAAAGTGTCTCCAAAAAGACGTTCGCGACATTTGTCTCGAAAGCAGGTCATGTAGCAACAATTCCTCTACAAGATCGAAAACCAACCCCGAACGACGAATCATTCTCCACCAAGACAATGCAAGTTCGCACACAGCACGCAAGACAATTGAATCTTTAACGCAACAAAACGTCGAAATGTTTCTTTACCTTTCCGAAAATTAAGAATGGACTGCGTGATCAAAGGTTTCAGTCATCAGAATGAGCAGTCGATGCCTTCAAAAACGCAATTTTGGCTGTACCAACAAACGAGTGGAACAATTGCTTCCAGAGTTCTAGCGCATGCAAAACATTACATTAATTTTGTTCTAGTTTTATATGCAAAACTTAAAAGACAACTCACGTAATAATAAAGACAAAAGAATCTATCTTAACCAAAAACTTTTACACTATGATTTTGTTTTATTACATGTGACGCGACTTTATTATTTTACTTATTATTGTCGGCAAATATAGTTTACTTCTCATAAACGTAAATAAAAGCACTTATTTGGTTATATTTTATTCACAAGCATAATTAAATTTATAGAATTGACATATTAATATGAAATTATACATTGTACTCATTGTACAAATAAGTCCCTTGTAGTTCATAATTTTGAATTAGCCATGGCTAGTTTTAGAATCAGAGTTACTTGACTTATTCAAACGCAGTTATAGTGTTCAAACAATACACTGGTGGGGCTAAATCATTTTAAAATTTATAATAATAAAAAAAGAGTTAAGGTTTCTTCTTACGTACTTTATTCTTGCAGCTGTATTGACTTATATTTAATAAATTTCTTAATTCGACTAATCAGATAAGAGCATTATATAAATTATATACCGGGTGCTCAATGACATGGTTGCCACAGCTTGAGATTATGTTACTGAAGCAATTTCAAGTTACAAATGTCTAATGAACATATGGCCAAAACCCTATCGTAACTGAGTTAGAAGCATTTGTAGTTTTAGGTAAACCTACTAATGCGAGTATTATGTACCGCTGCAAAAAAAATCTCAACGAATATCATTTAAAAAGAAGTCGCTTTATTGAATTAATTATTCAAACTGCCTACTCAATTGCTGTATACATAGTCTAGCTCTTCTTAGAATTGAAGAGGTAGCTCTACTAACAGTTTCATGATCAGTACGAATAGATTCTGCGGCATCCATAATTCCAGCAACAAGTTGTTCTCTGTTTTCAAATTGTCCTCTATATAACCAATACTTAAGCCATCCTCATAAAAAATAATCTGAGGGATTTAAGTTTAGTGACCTTGGCGGTCTAGCAACTGTTGAATCTCGTCCAATCCACTGGTATAATTTTGATTAAGAAAATCTGTTACTCGTTTACTAATGTGCGGAGGTGCGCCATCATGCTGTAACCACATGCGGCGTCTTACATTAAAAGGAACGTTATCCAGTAATGTTGTAAGGTCATTATACAGGAAGCATAAATAACGACTTGTCAGGAAACGTTTTTCGATTATATGCGGACCAACGAGACGGTCGTCAATAATACCACACCAGACATTCATCGAAAATTTATTTTTAAAATGGGATTCCCTAGTTTGCCGTGGATTTTCAATGTCCAGCAATGTGGATTCCTGGTGTTATTAGTGAAGTTTCTGGTGACGGAGGCCTTATCATTAAACAATATTTTTCGACGAAGCCCTCGATTTCTTGCTAATCAGTTGCACAGTTAAAAACTAAATTTAAGTCTTGATGCCTAGTCGCCAGTTTTTAAAGCTTGTACAGGTATGTTATGATACGCGTACAAACCGAAATTGTGCATAGTTCTCCATACTCTCATGCGGCCTAGGTTCAGTCTGTTGTCTGTTCTTGAGACACTAATACAAGATTGAGTGTAAACCATATTAAGTATTGCTTCTTCTTGAGCAAATTCATGTTGCACAGGGCGTTCAGAAACAGCTGCGGAAAATTTGCTTGTTTCTCCTAAACAATTCCTTTTATCGATGGATATTGCTAAAAACAGTTCTACAAAGCAGTTTACGAGTAGGAAATCGCCGACGATATTCATCAATACTATATATTATAATATAAATACACTGATTACCGACTCAGAAATTAATACGAAGGCAAACTATCTATACTAAATAGAAAAATTCAAAAATATCAAAAAATCAAGGTAGACGCCTTTTGTATTAACAATCATTATTATTGAATAATTCTAATTTTTATAAACTAAAATATTTATTAAGTTTTTCGATCTCATACTATGTATTTTTTCAATAATCGATAAATATCAAAACAAACATTATCAATATCAAAAATACTCATTTAAAATACCAAATATCGATCTGTTTTGTATCGGTAATATTGAAACATCCTTAATGGTAGTTATACATACTAGATAAAACATACATAAATAAAACGACACGGTTAATATTTTTTGAAATCATTGTATACATACACACAAACACACACATATATATATATATATATATATATATATATATATATATATACATGTATATATTAGGGCCTTGTTTATATTTTTATTTACTCAAAAAAAAGTATAGAATTTTAGATTTATATTTTATAGAAAAAAAATGAATTATCTAACTAAATTAGAGCAACTTGAGTTTACAGAAGATGAAAACAAAATTAAATGGTTCTCATGACGTGAAATATGTATTAATTATAAAATATTCCCAAATGTCAATTACATACATAGAATGTTAGTTGGCAAAGTATGACATATTTTCTAGGTTTTATTTATGCAATGATAGCAAGAATTGTCTGAATTTCTAACACGTGTTTCAGCTATATGTATCGAAGCCAAATTTATATTTTAACGGTGTTTTCGTTCCTATTTATTCTACATCTTCGAATAAAATAAATTGATATTGTTTGCATCTACATAGTTGTAAACAAGAGATTTTCTAAACTCACTTCGTCTAGAGTTAATAAACCAAATTTATTTGTTCTTTTGAAATTACATAATGAAGAAAATTATTCAAATTTTTAAGTACACAGAATTGAAAATTAAATTGTTAAATACAATATTAGGCAGTAAATGCAGAAATTATTAATACAAAACCGTGTTTCAAATAAAGTACGGAAGGGACTATATGGACTAGATCCGGGCTTCCATGAAATTCTAAAACCAGCATAGAAAATAATTTAAAAGGAAATACGAGGACGGATTAGTAATTAACTTGTCTAGACGTGAAAACTTTTTGACCAAAGATTATTTTATTTTTCAACGAATTCTCTCTGCAACTTTGTTATATTTAGTCCATCGATATTCTAAATTTTTTTCATTCTTTCAGAAAAGTAAGGTTTGTTGAATTGAGGAAGTTATTCAACAAACCTTACTTTTCGATCCAAACTTCTTATCAGCAAGCCAAGTTTTCGAGTTGGCAGAAAGAAGTCCAAATCTGACCATTAAGTTGGACGCAGAGCAGTTCGCAATGAGGTTGATAAATTTTTGCTAACGATCGAAGTTGTGAATACATAAATTACAGTTCCTGTACAAATTACTTGCAATACCCAATTTTTTCAGTTTCATAAAGAAAAATTCAACATTATTATTTTATATCATTTATTTATAAGGTATGTAGCTAAGACTAAATATTTACAATTGCAAATGTATAATTAAATTTTACATTTAGTGCAGTTTTCTTTATTATTCATAATATCCTCAATCCTTCTAGGCATGTTCCCTATACATAAAGAAATTATGTTCTTTATTTTAAACTTATTATCCCATACATCCTGAATATTTTCTTTTAAAATTTGTTTTGTGGAAGTGCTTCTTTGGTAAACAACTCTTTTTTGTTCGGCATAGACATTTTCAATAAGATTCAAATTCGCCAAATTTCGGGGCCAACGAAAAAAGTTTGACTTTCACAATATGGCAAGGTGGATTGTTTTGCATAAAAGTTCGACCCACTATTATGCAATGAGCCAAAAATACATTTTTCAAAATACGTAAATATTGGTCTTGCCTCATGGTGCCTTCAATGAAATAGAGAGGCTTAGGTGTTTTTCCTCACATAGAATAGCAAGTTTTTTCTTCTGTTAATTTTTTTTCGGGCATTTTCTTAGAAATTATTAAAAGCATTAAAAACTTCTTAAAATTAAAATTGAGTATTTGAAAGATTTTTTTTATCTTTATAGCAAATCAGAAATGAAATATAACTCAAACACTATACAAATTTGATGCTACTTACTCAACGCAAAATAATTGTCAGTACTTGGAATTTAATTTCGGTTTTTGTATGTTTAATATTGTACCTTAATGGGACAATACCCTATCATAAAACCTCTTCGCATTATCTTACTAATGTAAATATATATATAATAATCTGGTCGTGTTGCAAGTGATTTGAACAGGAACTGTATTTTTTTCTTTAAATGAAGCACTTTTTGTTGAATTCCATCGTGAAGTTGATTTAAAAGGAATGCATAGTATTCCTTTATCAGTTTACTTTTTTGAAGATAATCGATAAGAGGAGTCTCCACAGACAGTAGCTATAATCTTTCCGGCCGAGTGAATGGTCTTTGTATTCTTCGCAGCTCTTGCGCTAGCCGATAGTCTATTGTTTCGATTGCTGCTTCATTGCTGATGAATAATGGTATATATATATATATATACATATATATAGGTTTCATCAAACGTTATTAATAGGCACCGAAAGTCTTTTAGGTCATTAATTTCCAAATTAAAATACCTTCTCGTTTGTCTTCGAGGTTCCCATTTAACAAATTTGGCGCCCATCTTGCACATATTTTTTTCATACTAAAATCATTATGTAAAAATCGAAACCACCATATGAAATGTGTAGAGCCTCTGTTACGTCGCGTAGTTTTATTCGACGATCAGAGCAGCATATCATATAGTTATGTAATAATTTCTAAAGAACACACTTGGACGTCCACTGGAAACACTAGTTCGGCTACGTATAAATTCAGAAGTCCATCGTTTTATGATTGCAATCAATGAAGATTAGTTATTGTTTTATGGTTGAAGTCAATAGGATTGGTTGTCGTGCACAGACTCTAGCTCAATTTTCATTTCATCGTTCCTTTTGTTCTTCAAAAATAAGAATTTAGTAACTAATCGGTGCTTCACTTTTTCTATGTTTTAAGATACGCTGAAAACATTTCACTTTCTATTCAAATAATTTGTCGAAACAAACGCGAATTTTGAGATAAAAAAAGAAACAAGTCTTTATTAATGCTGCACTCTTTTGTCTGGCTCATTAGTAACTACTAGAAGAATTACACCTGTTATAGCAATATTTTGCACTAACAACATAAATGCACCTAAGGTTTCACATAACTACTTAGGCAAGCATATAAAAACAAAATAATGATATGAAGAAATTCATTTGAATTAATAAATTTTAAAATATAGTTTCTACAAAAACAAAAATATAATTTATTATCAAACTTTACTTTCTCTTAGTAGTGGAAACGAATTCTTCACTAATTAAGTCAACGTTAATAGGTAATTATTTCAAAAACACCAGGTGCGATTCTTGAACTTCCTCAAATATTGATCAACTTTTTTTCGTACCCAATTCTGCTCAGGCTGTTTTAAATTCGTGGAAATAACTCTGAGATAATATTGGGATTAAGCGATTGCGGATTTCACTAATAGATGGCTTTAGTATATTTACATTTTTGCAGTATCAAGCCCATATTGTTACATTATTCTTTATCCTTCGATTATCATTCAGTAAAAATTGTATCGATAAATTATGTAGCTTTTATTTGTCATCGCTTGAGAAGTACAGAAAATGAAAACACGCATTTTCGTCATCAGGCGTATTCGCAAAGGAAAACACGTTACAAATTTACGTACAGTGCTGTGTATGGTGATGGAGCTTTAAAGGAATGATATCAAAATTAATCTGCTAAATTTCGTTCTAATTATTTTTCATTCAAGAAAAATGTTTTTTTACAACAATGTGAAATGAAGATCCTGATGTGATAAAGAGAAACTAGGATAAAGAAAACTAACAGCTAATATTCATCAAAAGAAGATTATATTATCAATTTTGGTGGGATTACAAATGAATTGTTTACTTTTCAATTTTATAACACCAATTCATCAATTAAAATGTGTACATTCAACAAGTAACCGAACTACAATTTAAGAAAAACGATCGGAATTGGCAAATTCTAAAATTATTATGTTTCACTTTGCCAATACAAAGTTATACACATCTTTGATCATTCGGCAAAAATTATTGGAGATGATCCGCCATACAGTCCTGACCTCACACCATCACATTTGCTTCGTTCTTTGCAAATTTCTTCAGTGACAAAAATTTTAATAATGACTCAATTTTTTATTGAAAAAAATCAGAAATTTTATAAACGTGGAATTATGATTCTGCCCGAAAGATAGCAAAATATCATTGGTGAAAATGGCCATTAAATTACTGAATAAAATTATTTTGTTCCATATAAAAACAATAAAAAAAGTATTTCATTTTCTTTAAATAATACCTCATTTACAGTAGAACCTCGCTTAACGAGCATAATTCGTTCCAGAATCTTACTATCAGTCGTTAAGCGAAATAATTTTTTCCATATAAATTAATGTAAAATCAAATATGTAATGCGTTCCAAGCTAAAAAATACTCAAAGCTTTATAAACATATAACTTTATTAAATATATTTATATATGTATATAGGTGTGTGCACATTTTTAATGATCGTGAAATGTTTCTATTGCCGAACAAACTAACCTGAAATGTGAATTTAATTTACATATATATAAAATTTATATAATTGGGTTAGCACATACCTAATTCAGTTTTACTAAGAAGCTGTCTAAGGTCATTTGCTTCTGTCGCTGTTTTAAAATTTGTCGAAAATGGGATACAGCATTGTCATTGAAAAGATTTATAGCGCCGATAGCCACTTCCTTGTTTGGATGATGCTTTTCAATATATGACAACATTTTCCCATGCTTTCAGCATTTCTTTTATTGCATCAGAAGATTGTTGCTTTGCTGCAACCTCTTCCTCCTCTGTCAAATTTTCTTCGTCAACTTCTTGCTGTGCATGATGTAACTCCATCAGTTCTTCGGTGGTCAGCTCTTGGCTATGTTCTTCCACAAGCTCATCGATGTCATTGCTGCTTATCATATAGTTAAAGAGACAATTTCTTCGACAACACATTTGCAGGTACTGTATCAAGCTCCTTAAAGTTAGATTCGATAAAATTCTTCGGCCAAAGCTTCTTCCAAGCAGAAGTGAGGGTTCTTTGAAGTCCATCTTTTTATGATTGCAACTTCAGGCATGCAACGATGTGGAAATGATCTTTCCAAAATTCTCTGAGAGTAAGATTAGTCCCTTCAGTTACTTCAAAGCACCGCTCAAGAGTGCTTTAGTGTAAAGCTTTTTAAAGTTAGAGATAACCTGCTGGTCCATGGGCTGGAATAACGAATGGTGTAGTAACTAATCTTGATGAATTTAAATTCTTCAATGTTTTAGGCCTGGAGGATGAGCAGGAGCGTTGTCCAAAACAAGCAATGCATGGAGTGGCAGATTCATATCAAGCAAATACTTTTTTACAGCAGGGCCAAACACTTCATTTATCCAATCAGTAAAAAGATCGCGTGTGACCCAAGCTTTATGGTTGGACTTCCACATAACATGTAGCATGCTTTTCTGAATTTTGTATTTCTTAAAGGCTCGTGGAGTTTCTGAATGGTAAACTGTAGTGGTTTAATTTTTAAATCGCCACTTGCATTGGCACAAAATAGCAACGTTAGGCGGTCTTTTATTGGTTTATGACCGGGCAATGCATTTTCCTCTTGTGTAATGTAGGTTCGCTTCGGCATCTTTTTCCAGAACAGACCCGTTTCATCACAATTGAAAACCTGTTGCGGCAGATAGCCTTCAAAAACAAAAATAATTTCTCTGCTGCTTTTGTATCGGAGCTTGCTGCTTCACCATGCCTTATAACGCTGTGTATGCCTGTTCTTCTCTTAAACTTTTCTTCGGTCGTTGATGATCCTGGTGTTTTTTGAATAAGGTCGGCAAAAATCATTTTCGCCTTTTCGCAAATGATATTCTCGTTAACATATTGATGCAATTGTTTTTCATTTATCCATACAAGGAGCAGCCTTTCTACATCATCAAGAATATGCGAGCGTTGCGAAGATATTCTTGTCACACCCTTTGAAGCATCTATCTCCTTAATCTTATCTTTGTTTTTGAGGATAGTGCAAATCGTTGAGGTAGTTCGATTAAATGCGCGTGCTATATCAGCCACACTTTCACCTCGTTCTCGTTTTTCAAAATTTTTTGTTTCATTTCCAAAGTTATCTTCATTCTTTTATAGCTGTCATTTTCAGAATTTTTCTTTGGGGACATTCTCGCACAGAAAGAAATCACAACGAATATGTATATCTTACTTCAAATTTAAACAAATGTGGGGTAACAAGCGATTCTAACCGAACAAGTGCTAAACACAGTGTATTCTGATGGAGCTTGCAGGAACAAATAGAAAAGAAAAAGACTGCTTCATAAATTCTAGGTACTCAAGTTATATTTAATAAAGGTGGATCATTTAAGTCTATTTGGTCAATAAGGAGTGTGATTGAGGGATTACTATTAATAGGACTAGAATTTGTTAGGCGGTCTGCACTTCTATTGTTAACCCAATTTTCTTTTTCTTTTTCATTTGTTTCTGGTAATCCCGTATTTATTTAAGACTATTATGTACTTAGAATCTTAGCATTGTATTAGTTTAACTATTATAATGCCATATGTAATTATCTTTATTATATGTTATTCTTCCATTTCTTATGTAAAGGGCTATGTTGTAACAGACAAAACTAGTCGGTTACGTAAATACATACATCCAGAGTTAAATTATGAAAAAGCTTTTATTTATTAATTATTTATTATCAACCAAAACAATGGACTGTCTAAAATTAGTTTAGTTTTTGACACACCCAGTTTGTAGGGTACAAGAAACAAAACATACCATAAGGCGATGTGTTTAAATATTTTTTTCAATCTGAAAATACATATACATATTTATTTCTCTTTTTTAATAACATCGCTTTTAAGGCAACGCTTGTGTCTAAATGCAATAATATTTGCAAATTCATTATGTCAAATTGTACATACTTATTATACAACCGAAAAATTTTGGCTGTGTACGACCGAAAATTAATTCGGCCGAAAACGGTGCTGCTATGACCAGTTTTACTCGTTATGCGAAACACCACTCGTTAAGCGAGTCATTTTTTGATGATTTAATTTTGCTCGTTATGCGAATTGCTCGTTATGCGAGGTGCTCGTTAAGCGAGGTTCCACTGTACTTATTTGTTTTACCTACGATTACTACTAAATATATTCTTTGTTTACCTTGCCATCTATTTTAATTATTTCCATTATCTAACCGGAATTAAAGCACACCCAAATTATGATATTATTTTCTCCCTAATTAGTTTTGATGGCATTTTGTTCTAGTAGCACGTTTATCACCATTTAAAATTTTGATTCCTCTACAAACTGCACTTCCATTCCCTATCCACCGTTCTTTAACCCACCAACTTAAATAGTCATTGTAACTAAGAACTAATTTGTTTTTGAAAGTTTCTTTGGTATATTCGGCCAGAAATTTTAATGTCAGATTTTGATGTTTTAATACTGTTCAATAATAATTATTATTAAATTGATCAAGAGAAAAAAAATTAAGCTTGATAATAAATAAAACACAACAATGATATGCATGGTAAAAATGTTAAACCATATTAATAATCATTATTATTTAGTATATTGATCGTTAATTTTTGTAATAAATTTCAGTCTACTCGAACGATTGCCATCTGTTTAGTTATCCATGGTTTTTTTTTCTTTTATTGTTTCTGAAGCCTCAGTTTTCAAATCGTACAAGGCGCAAATTCATGTCCTAAACTATTACTACAATAGCAATGCACAGTGTATTTATTGAGCACTAGTTGTGTGGACTTTTTTATGTTATCTGAAATATTGCATTTGTTTCTCTTTTTCTTTTCCACAGCTTAATCTTTTAATTCATAGTTTATTTTTGAGTGTTTCTATCTTATTTATTTTTTCATTTTTTATTAAGAAATAATAAATAAAAAGTACTTTTTGTCACTCAAAGCAAGTGTGTATAAAAGAACATGTATGTACATACATATATACACATGTACATACGTACGTACAAGCGTACATGACTTTTCTCTGTCTATATAAAGTAAAGCAAAGAAATTCAAACAGGATTTTAAGCACTTAAGAATGCAGTAAACACACTGTACTACTAATGGATAAAAGTATTTTTGTTATATTATTTTTTTAATAAAAAATGAAGAAAAGAAGTTAGAATTAAGGATTATCAGTATTATAGACTTTGTCCTATCAAAAGAAGTTATTGTATTTCAAATATATTCGTTAATAATATCATTATAAATACCATGTGTTCAATTAAAATGTTCACCTAGTTTATTTTTAGATTTTGTTAAAAGAAAATATGGGAAAAAGGAAAAGTGTTTTATTTTTCTTATATACATCGATTCAAATGACATTTGCCTAGGGTCAGTTATAGCTGTCAATACACCATATATCTTAATGATGTAGCGTTTATTCAGTAAAGAGATATCAGGTTTCTAAATTTTGTAATACGTTATGCGAGGGTAGTTTGACAAGTAGTGAGAATGGAAAAGAAAAACGAATTTTTTAAATACAAAATAATTTTTATTTTTCAATATATTCTCCTAAAAGAGCAATACATTTATTCCGACGGTGCTCCAATGCCCTTATGCCATCTCTAAAATGCGATTCCGGAAGGCTTGCAAAATACTCATTTGCGAAGATGATAAGCTCGTCGTTAGACGAAAATTTCTTTTCACCTAGTGCCGTTTTCAATTTTGGAAAAGGTGGAAGTCGGAAGGGGCTAGATTCGGCGAATAAGGCGCATGCGGTACTAATTGGAAATAGAACTCGTGGATTTTGGACATCGCAACTGTACTGGTATGTGAGGGAGCGTTGTTTTGGTGAAACAGAATCTTTTTCTTTGCAATTCCTGACCGTTTAGCACGAATCTCAACATTTAATTTTTGTAGAAGTTCTGCATAATATTGTCCGTTTATTGTGGCACCTTTCTGAAGGTAATCAAAACGCCCTTTGAATCCCAAAAAATTGATGCCATCACCTTGTTTGCCGATAAAGTGGTTTTCGCTTTCTTTGGAGGTGCAGAACCACGTTCTAACCATTGTTTCGACTGTTGTAGTGTATCTAAGTTTCATCGCAAAAATCAACCGGATTCCGCTTATAAAGGTCCAAACACTCATTGGAAATGCGCAAACGAGTGAACTTTTGATCAGTCATAAGCAATCGCGGCACCCATCTTGCCGAAAGCTTGGAATGGCCCAATTCTTTCGTTGAAATGTGGTGTACACGTTCTGTTGAAATGTTTACCATGTCTGCTATCTCTCTCACTTTGAGTCGTCGATCTTGCGTAATAATATTATGGATTTATATAATTATTTCCTTAGAAGTCACGATTTTGGGTGCTCCAGAGCGCGCTTCAACACAGCTTGTTCTACCACGTTTAAATTCATTTACCCATCTACTTATTGTGGCGGATGATGGAGCAGATTCACCTAATGTTTCCCGTAACTCATCTTTTATTTCGGTAGCTTTCATACCCTTAATTACGAAGTACGCACGATACTCTGCTTTTTCCATTTTAACAAAACGACGTGTAAATATCGGAATGTAAACATATAAATAGCCAACCTAAATTACAGTGCATTTGTTTTACTAATTAGAGCGCCACCTAAGTGTCATTCTCACTACTTGTCAAACTATCCTCGTATGCAATTAAAAGACCTTAGACAGGGAGTTGTGAACATATGTTCTAAAAATGGTAGTCTTTTTTTAAAATCGAACAATGAAGCAGTCAAAAACTGCACACCAGAACTTGTCAAACATTAATAATTAAGTAAAAAAATAACTTTTCTGTTGTTACAACTCGCGCATTATTAAAATAAGAATTATTAGAAGTTCATTATACACAAATACTTCAATTTTATATTTGGTTTATAAACATGAACAATAGACAACTTTCTTAAAATGCATCCAGAAAAAACTGTCATTGGAGAAATAATTTTTGAAGATAATCTAGTAAAAGAAATGTGCATATTAACCTTTACTTTTTTTGAATAGGAACATTAACTACTCAAAGATATTACACAAAAATTGTATAATCTTATATTGATCAATTGCATGATGATGACGTTCAAAATGTATATTTTTAAAGGGAAGTGTTTGGTGATAGTATAATTAACGGAGAATTTTAAAATGTATTGACTAAAGTGAACATTTTAAACATTAATAGTAACTTTAAATCAATAAAATAAAGTTAAGTTAGGTATTATTTGTTATTTGTAAAGCATGTTTCATACATCCTATATAATACAAAACATAAATGATTTTGAATTGTTTAATTTAAGAAATACTTGAACATTTTCAGAATATATCAAGGTTAAGCAGATGAATTTTCAATTGAATGGATTATATTGAATATTAGAAATTCTTATCTCTCGAAAAAATATTGTTTATAAAAACTGATAAGTAATATTGATATGATTCAGTATATAAACATTAACAAATTTATCAATTTTTAAGTATTGATTTTGGTGTAACAATATATACGTGTCGAAAGTTGTAATCAATAGCCTGTGTTTATTTGCTTTTTAATATGTACCTAATGACCTACCACAACTGCTTTTCAATTTACCAATTAAAAATAATTTATGATGTCTCGCTTATAATACTGCACTGTTTAATCAATAATATAAACAAAACTGACTTTGTTTGTGTTTGTATTTATCAAGGTTTTTTATCACAATTATCTCAGAAACGTTAATTACATTTTTACCTTGTTTACATCCAATTTAAATATCGGAAATAAAAATTCTAACTCTGCTGCAAAGTGGTTTATTATGCTAATACGATTCAATTTGAAATATAAACAGGAAAAAATTCTTATAACTGCTGATCGTTAATTGTTAACTTTTTGTTTTAGTAATGCGTTAATATATATGTGTTAATAAAGAAATCCCTACAATTTAATAATTTTCTAATTTTCAACTACATGAAAAATAAATCACAGCATCCTTAACGTTTAGTTTCATACTAAATTTAGAGGGTTTTTTAATTTCAAAATACTATATATGTATTAATAGTAGATGACAAAACGGACTTTGTGATTTACCGTCGATTTCGTTTTAATCTGAATTTTAGTCATTATGTTAACCAAATCACCATTTCTTAAAAGGCGAAGTTTGTTTCCAATTCTCATTTTTAACTGTGTGGCTATTCCTCTTTTTACACGCCTTTATATGCATATACGAGGGTGGATACCTTTGCTTCACCTCTGACCCACTCACAATAAAAAATTTGCAAATATTTTATTTTTATTTTTCTACATAGTCTCCATATAGGTTAACACATTATTCCTATCGATGTTCTAGCATTTCTAATTGTTCAACCACTGATTTACCGCACATATTACATCAATATTTGATGAAAATCGTTTACCACGCTTTAAGTTTTGGAAACAGTTGGTAATCGCTGGGGGCCAAATCTGGCGAATATGCGGATGTTTAGCTAATTCGAAGTTTGCCTAAGATATTGCAGTTATTTCAATTGCAGACCTGTGACTGGGTACGTTATCCTGATGCAAGAGAACATCTTTGTGCAACTTCCCCCGATGTTTTTCTTTTATCGCGTCACGTAATTTGGGAATTAAGTTGGCATAATAAGCACCTGTAATTTTGGCCCCCTTCTACAGGAAATCTACTAAAGGTACGCCTTCAGGATCCCAAAATAAGATAGTATGACCTTCCCTGCTGAAGGTTGCACCTTGAATTTTCTCGGAGGTAGTGAACTTTGATTTGTCCACTCCTCACTCTATATTTTAGTCTCTACATCATAAGGATGAACCCAGGAATCATCCATTGTCACAAATCTTGCAAGAAAATTTTCTTTGTCGCGTCTATATCGCATTAAAAGACGACAGCAAATGTCTTTTTGAGTTTCCTTGTGTGCATGTGTTAACATTTGTGTAACATCTTGTAGACAATTTCTTCATGTTTAATTCGATAGTAATTATATTATATACCACATGGTATGAGAGACCAATTTCTTTAACGAGTTGTCTAATAGTCACACGTCGACCTTGCACCACGAGATCATGGACCTTTTTCTTGGTAGTGACGGTTATGGGTGCTCCACCTGCATATTTGTCTGTACACGACTGTCTAATCACATTTAAACACACAATACCACCTCTTAACTATGTCATATGATACTGCAGATTCTCCCTATCCACCAAATCTTGATGAATTTGAGTTGGGGGTCATCTTTTTTAAACGCAAGTATTTAATGACTTGACACGATCCATTTTAATAGTGATATGTAACTCTCTCGACCTCGGGCGTCTACTGTAGGCACACTTTAACAGATTCAGACTTGTAAGTTTGTAGCGTTAATCCATACATAGCGGGTTACAATACGATGTGAAGATAAATAATTGTTTTGGTTTATAAGTGGGTCAGGGACGGACCAAAGGGATCAGCCCTCGTATGTATGTATTTGTTTCAGAACTAGAAGGCCTCAATTAAGGCAAATTTACCACATTTTCTACACGAAAAATGTGTTTAATATTTTGGTGACAGAAGGTGCTAATTGTAATCTTATTATAAATTATAAATCTACTAATGTTTGACGAAAAGATATATTACCAAAAGTAATAACATAATTTTATAAAAGGTATTAGTCGCCTTTTTCATATAATATTAGGTCTAGTAAAAAGAAATCCATTATTTTTCCAATAGATGGCTTTAGTAATCTGTATCTCGCGTTGTATAAGTGCGATCGCGTTCCGCTAGATGGCGTTCGAAAGATAAGATTTCGTACTAAACGAACTTCTCAGATAGTTTTGTGATTACTTGACTTAATATTGTTTGAGCGCGCGTCAAAGATGGACACCAGCAAAGTTAAAATACGCCATATTTTACAGTTTTTCTTCGATAAAGGCGAAAACACAAGCCAGGCGGCTAAAGATGTGAATAGTGTTTATGGTTCTGATACTGTAACAGTCAATCATGCGCAATTTTGGTTTCGTCGATTCCGTTCCGGTAATCTTGATGTCAAAAATGCACCACGCTCTGGAAGGCCAATTGTCGAAAATATCGATAAAATAATGGAAATCGTCGAGTCCGACCGTCATGTAAGCACTGTTTCGATTGCCCAGGAGCTAAATATTGCACAAAAAACCGTTTGGAACCATTTAAATAAGGTTGGATACAAAAAGAAGTTTGATGTATGGGTGCCACACGAGTTAACGCAAAAGAACCTCATGGACCGAATTTCCATCTGCGAATCGCTGCCGAATCGCAACAATATCGATCCGTTTCTGAAGCGGATTGTTACTGGTGATGAAAAGTGGATCACTTACGACAACGCCAAGCGAAAACGGTCGTGGTCGAATCGTAGTAAGCCGGCGCAAACGGTGGCCAAGCCAGGCTTAACGGTCAGGAAGGTTTTGTTGTGTGTTTGGTGGGATTGGCAAGGAATTATCTACTATGAGCTGCTTCCCTACGGCCAAACTCTTAATTCGGACCTGTACTGTCAACAATTGGACCGTCTGAAGGAAGCAATCGCCCAGAAGCGGCCAGCTGTGGCCAATAGGAGAGGAATTGTGTTCCATCAGGACAACGCCAGGCCACACACATCGATAGTGACTCGCCAGAAGCTCCGGGAGTTTGGTTGGGAGGTTCTTATGCATCCACCTTATAGTCCGGACCTAGCACCAAGTGATTACTACCTGTTCCTGTCTATGGCGAATGATTTTGCTGGTGAAAAATTCGCCTCAAGAGAAGCTTGTGAAAATCGACTGTCCCAGTTTTTTGCCAATAGGGACGAGGGTTTCTATGAGAGAGGCATTATGAAATTACCTTCAAAATGGCAACAAGTTATCGAACAAAACGGTGCGTATTTGACCTAAATCGGATCATTCTAGCTATGCTAAATAAAACCTTCAATTTAATGCAAAAATAATGGATTTCTTTTTACTAGACCTTATATTTTACATACAAGTTGTGGTTAAGAGCGTCACTTACCAGCTGATCTATAAAAATATTGTTACCATACTTGTCTTTAAATTCATTCCCTGTTTCATAATTTGTTAATATGCAGTACTTCAAAATTTGTCTTTACAGTTACACATATGGAAATATTGTGCACTTCTATTAGAAATTGCAATTTATAGCGACATTTCCTTAAAAATTTCTAATTTAATGTTACACAATAGCAAATTGTATATATAATTCAGTGTCTTTTATAAACTCTTAGTAATGTGCACTTGAAAATTCTCTATGTCACGGGCAACTTTGGATTGTAAAACGCATATCCGCACTAAATCTACTTGTAGCATTATAATCTTAAATGTAATATAATTCAGACAATTCGTCTCCATAGCATTTGTTTTGGTTATATGTTTCAAAGTTAAAGTTCACGTAGATTGCTTTCAACTAAATAAAGTTGAGAAACATATTGAGTTAGATGAAATGCGATAAATTTTAATAATTTCTGTTGTATAACAATTTCCTTGTGCAGAACCGCTAACAAAAAAATGAATAAAATTCTGAATTATTTAATGAGAATATTTAACTATGCTTGTATCACAGATTATGTTTTGTAAACACACGATCCTTAGATAAGATAAAAATGCATTTTTGTGAAGTGCTGATCACAGCAATAATAAAAAAATAAACAATAGGTTCCTAAAAAAAAATTATAGTAAGTTTTTGTGGCAAAAAAATCACTCATGATGAAATAAGTAAATTAATCCAAGCAATATTATGTTATAAGTAGTAGTAGTTGTTGTATCAAGTTATGTCAATTTAGCTAGTGTTGCAATTCCTTCTCCATTTAATCACATCAATTCGATTAAGTAATCAATATGATTAAATAAGACGTTCTGTTATCAATAATACAGTAACGTATAATTGTAGTTCAAGTTCAAAACGAAAGTGTAATTGAGTTATTAGTTATTACACGCCAATTCTTTTTGTTATAAACTTGGGGCTAAGAACATTTTAACGAAGTGATGTTTTCGATAGTATAGCATATAATTACTAGGTTCATATTATATGCTGTTCGTTAATATTTAATATGGCGCATAATCTCCACTATTTTTAAGAATAGTCCCACTGCGATTTTTCAAACTTGCAACTAATTTTTTCGCATAACTCATAGGTAATGAACGCCATATCTATTTTAAATTACAAGATAATTGGAAAGTCTTATATACACGTTTCCCGTGAAATTCTTACTTCATAAGAGTCCAAACAGTTTCAATTCGGTTGGCGTTCGGAGAGTATGAAGGTCAATATATTGATACAATACCATTTACTACCATCCACTCTCTACACAGTTTACTTCAACGTTGTGGATTGGATTCTGGCAGGATCCAATCTATACTATTATCTTTAAATCACACTTTTACCGATTGTAGAAGTCCTTTTTATACAACTTTCCCATTCATTTCGCATATAAAATATCAGCAAACACGCACAAAGTCTCGAAACCTCGCGAGTTGAAGAAACTCCAGACACGAAGTGAGCTGTATAATACGTTCTTCATCTGATGACTATGTATTTCATCCAGGTGATCAGGCCTAGAAAAATCATTCATATATAAACACAACATTTGACTAATTTCTGCTAGGATTTTGTTGTGCCCAGATCAGGGGTTCTGTCGATATATACATATATATACATATATATATATATATATATATATATGTATATATATATGTATACATACATACATACATACATATATATATATATGTATGTATGTATGTATACATATATATACATATATATATATATATATATATGTATATATATGTATATATCATACATACATACATATATATATATATATATATATATATATATATATATATATATATATGTATGTATGTATGTATATTAAGTGCGCAACTAAGTTCTCGCTGTTTTTTTGATGAAAATGCAACTTCATTGTGAAAAAATGTTTACAAATGAATCATTCAAAATATTGCCCATCGCTAGAGACAACTTTTTCCCATCCTTCTGACAGAGCTCGAATACCGTCACGGTAGAAGTGTCCTTCTTTTGAGGCTATCCCCGAATCAAGCCATTTTGAGATGTCTTCATATGAGCGGAACTGCTGACTAGCCAGACCATGTGCCATCGAACGGAACAAGTAATAATCGGACGGCGCAATATCTGGGAAATATGGCGTATGGGGTAGGACTTCCCATTTGAGCGTTTCTAAGTAGGTTTTAACGGGTTTGGCAACGTGAGGCCGAGCGTTGTCATGCTGTAGAATCACTTTTTCGTGCCTCTGCTCGTATTGTGGCCGCTTTTCGCCCAGTGCTCGGCTCAATCGCGTCAACTGAGTTCGATACTGTTCTCCAGTGATGGTTTCGTTTCGTTCGGTTTCAACAGCTCATAATAAATTACGCCGCCCTGGTTCCACCAAATATACAGCAAAACCTTCGCAGCGTGAATATTCAGCCGAACCGACGACGTAGAAGCATGACCTGGCAGTCCCCATGATTTTGTTCTCTTTAAGTTGCTGTAATGAATCCATTTTTCATCACCCGTAACGATGCGATGAAGAAAACCCTTCCTTTTTGCTGCTGGAGCAGTTGTTCACAGGCGAAAAAACGACGCTCAAGGTCTCTTGGCTTCAAATCATAAGGAACCCAAGTTGCAATCGCTGGGAAATGGCTTGGCGTGTAACTCCTAATGCTGAAGCAAGCTCTTTTTGCGTTTGGCACGGTTCTGCATCGAGCAATGCCTCCAATTCAGCGTCTTCGAAGGTTTTTGGTCTTCCTTCACGCGAACGGTCGTCAACATCGAAATCACCGTCTTTGAAGCGACGGAACCAAATACGGCACGTTGTTTCACTTAAAACAGCGTCCCCGTAAACTTTTTGGAGTTCTCGATGCGCTTCAGCCGCCGTTTTCTTCGAATGAAAGAAGAACAGCAACACTTCCCGCAAATGACGATTATTTGGCACAAAATCAGACATTTTCACACAACCAAAAGTATATGACGCAAAAACAAAATCACTAATGTGTCAAAGCGGTTTGTTTACCATATGTCTAAGCTTGGTTCATGACGTTTTGGTTATGTCACAATCGACCTGCACTTACTACTGGAGCCACTCTCTTGAAAAACAGCGGGAACTTAGTTGCGCACCTAATATATATACATATTGGAGAGCAACGGTATAATAATTGTGCTTTGGTATACATCGTGTTCACGTAATCTGTTTTTAATTGTGTTCTTGGCTAACAAGGATTGTTTCCCGTCCTGGAAGATCAACTACATTCAGGATTTGTTTAATAACACCTTACCTGTCGTCTGACGAAGTCTTCTGACAAGTGGAAGGACTGGTTGCCACTGAAATGTCGTTTTAGGACTTTTACAGTATTCACACAAAAACACTACTTTAAAATATTTTGCTTACTTAGTTCAACAAAAACTATTATCTGCATCACATACAATGAATAACTAAAACTCAATAGGCGTAGGTGGAAAGATATTCTTTCATTCCCACCCTACTATTAACTTCCTTTTAATGGGATATTGACCTGCGTTTCGTAATATATAGACGGTATAATAAATAAGATTTAATAATTAGAAGATTTCCTTCGTAAAAATACAAATATTTCTGTAAAGTAAAATAGAAAAAGAGGGAATTGTTGAATATGTAAAATAAAATAAAAAATGTTTTTTAATGCCAGAAAATAAAGTAGAGTGGGATTTTTACAGCAAATTGTTATATTTTTTTTATCGTATACATTTTTATGGGAGAGAATTAATAGATTTGTAAACATTTTCTTTTAGATAACGCAAATACTAAATTCTTACATTACGCCGAGTAACTAAAATGAAATAAACAGTTTGAAAAAGTATTTAGCTCGTGTATCTCTCAACAATTAAATTCTTTTTTGCAGAATATTGGTTAAAATACAAACAATATGAAAATCCTGGTTGAAATACTTTGAATAAACTAATATAAACCATTTTGTTCTATAGTAGTGGTTTTTATAGAGGGCACGAAGCGGATCAACTTAAAGTAAGAGGTTTACGTATTAGGGGTGATACGAAGAGCAATACTAAAAACTGATAATGACGATATACCTGGCGGAAAACTCCATACTAAACTATCATATTTTTAAAATAAAACAAATAGATAATTTTTAAGGAAATGCTTATTTTGTACAATAATTTCAATTTAGTTCTGTCTATATTCTTTGTGTTAAAGAAACCTGTCATTTATAACAAAAAATGGTGTAAATTAGGTTTTGCAACTGCAAGAACATGCAAGTTGTACATGCATTATCTTACTGGGCTACAATAGTGAACTACCTTATATATCATTTAATTAAGACACTGTGAAATGAGTTACCTTCACTCAGTACTAACAGCGAACAAATTTCATACGAGTACATTAAATTGTCTTCCGTTAATTCATGTTCCAAATTTGTCTAATGAAATACATTGAACATTTTTCCAGGTACCACTGTTGATGAATAAGCTAATAGCTCAGTGGTAAGATATTGGTTTACTGTACCGGAGATCTGGGGATCCAATCCAACGGTCCACTGTTTAGAGAGATTTTTCGTAGTTTCTCTTCTCGTTTAATTGTATGCTGATAGCCAAAGACCTTAAGTCCTGCTAGGAACGTGAATATATTATTAACTCATGACCCATTAATAGTGGGTGAGTGATTAGCTGTTAGAGGATGTGAAGTTATTATTATTGCTTCAAGTCTCATCGTAAAACTCAATGATCAATCTTTGAAGGTTAACTGAAACGATACTCATTCAAACTGGATTTATCTTAAACTTTGTAAACCATATAGGAGTGTTATGTAGGGTTGCAATGTCTACTTTGTTCAAAGTCTATGTATTGTTTTCCTTTTAAAATTTATGCATAATGTCCAATAGATTTACAGGTATCTTCTTGGTTTGCAAAGGTAACACCCACTGCATTAAAAATTTTGCGCATATTGTAAATATAGAGACAAGTAGTTTTAATTCCACCAGAATTTTTTATAAATAGTTTTAATGCCTAATTAGTATATTGATGCTATTAATGTGAAGCCATATTAAAATTTATAAAACAACAACAAAATACTGTTATAAATAAAGTAGATTGTCCATGCAAATAAAAACACAGTTTCAATTAATATAATATACAATTATATAATTGCGTCCATGTAATTGCAATTAAAATTCTAGAGAATTAGTATGGGCACGTTACTGCTAACAATAGGAGCTTTTAATTAATTAATAAAATTAATGGAGATTTGAATGTTATAGTATGAATCAATTATCTTTGTAAACATTGAAGTATGTAAATCGAAGGTGCGGTTACCGCGAAATCTTGGAGACTTGTGGTACAAAGTGGTTAATGTCTCAAATCGTTTTATAGATGCTTGCAAAAACGTTTGTGTTTATATTGTATGAACACGATCATTAGTTTCATTTTTCTTTTGTGATTGTTACCAAAATTATCACAGCGCAATAGAGTAAATTTATAATTCACGAATTATGAAAGAATTTAAATAATGTATTAGATGCTCTAATAATGAAAATAAATATTATGAAATTTTTTAATTTGAATGTCATTATGGCAAATAAAACTACAGGGAAATAATATTTTAAAATGGACGCACAAAATATTTTTTGGAATAAATATAATTAAATTATTATCGGGTTAGGAAAGATATATTTAATCACTGAAGGTTGATATATAACCTCTTTCCACATTAATTTTCGTGTTCTGTATACGTATTTCGGCAACTAAATTAATGTGGAAAGGGCTTATATATCAACCTTCAGTGATTAAATTAATCAACCACAGGCTCCATCAAAATTACGTTAAAGATATATTTAATAAATTATTATGTTTCAAATTATCCTGTGTTACATAACAATGTTTTAGGTGAAGTTGCAGCAATTAATACTAGTTATAACCCACCTTTAAATGCGTTATTTATTCTGATGTGCATTTGCGCAATACGTTTATTTATATATTCATATTCATTAAATTTTTTAAGATTTAAATTTTCGACGAATATTTACTACGGAGTCAGGGCGTTACAATAAGAAATAAGAACTCATTTTCTTTGAAAAACAACCAATTTATGGACAGATATTTTTAAAATTCAACATAGTTTTTTTTTAAAAGAATTTCAGACGCGTTTAGACCATCAGTTTTAAAAATAGTCTCATCATTTCACATATGTTTGTATATTTCTATATTATTGTTCTACGATTTGTACAATTATAATCCGATCAAGCTGCATAATCGAACCTGTACACTAATGTATTTCCTATAATATGCAGTAATTTATTATTCTTCGTGGTATAAATTTTCCATGACGACATGATAAGTTTAATGCAACCACGTGAACGCGAAGCGTTACATCGAAAAAATAATGAACTGGATATTACTAGTGCATTACCTGTTTTGTCTAGTTCGGTAAATTCTATTTTAAGCGAGCCCTTGCTCGCACGTTTCCTGAAAAAATGTCTATAAGGTCAATTAATGTTACTATTAACTCATGCATTCACCTATTTTAAGACGTACCTATATAGATAGCTAGTATGAAATATGCTATCTATAAACAAATAATCTCACGTGGTACATATTACTACATATCTATTTTATCTAATAAAACAAGCGCAATTGAAGAAAATGAAAATGCATTTAATAATGTTTTAAGACAGTTAACATCTTTATGTATGTAGACAGATAGGATATATGTATATTGAAATACATACATTTCATTCATTTATGATGGACTAAATTAGTTAGAGTATATTAAATTACCTAATATATACACATGTTAAATTAATAATTAGACATAATATACACAAATGACATGTTAATTATTCGTAAACGTGTGAAAAACTATATACATACATAAGTATACATGATCATCCTGCCTACTGTTTCGAATTTAAACTTTAATATTTTGTATAAATTTTATATGAAAGTAAGATAAAATTGTATAAAAATAATTGTCTATTGTATGTAACTCAAGTAAACGAAGTGCAATAATCAAACTGTTAAAAGTTAAAAAGAGATAGAAAGCATTCAAATAGCAATTATTCAAGCTGGTTAATTATCAGTATTATCACACATTTATTACAACTTTGTGAAGCAAAACATTTCAAATAGTACGCTACGATTTGACATTTGGGGTTATTTGAATTCAATGCATTTGTTATTATATTTTTCATTATATTTTTGATATTTTTTAAAGGATAGTTCATCTTTTGTTTTGATGTCATGCTATTAATTTTAATCAAATTTAATTGTGTAATTTTAGTTTTTATATAAAAATTGAAGGGACATTGCATACAGTAGACAATTACAAATTGCTATTAAAATATATAATATAAATGCACTAGGAAACAAAAAAAAAACCTAAACATAATATAAATATTCTCATAGTCAATTTAAAAAAATGTTAATGCACTGTAGGCAATGTAAATAACCTTTGATAAACAAATTGGTAATAATCAAGAAGAGCATTTAATATAATAGCTCATTAAAAAAGCTGGTCAAAACTTGCGAAATACGAGATGTGGCATTAAATAATGAGAGTGGTGTGAGAAATGTTATTTATTGCAAATAAATTTATATTTAACTTTTATCCCCTTCAACATATTCTCCTCCCTTATCTATACACCACTGTATACGTGTCTTCCATTGTTCAAAACAATGCTGTAGTTTATCAGTTGTTAGCTTCTTTCAACACAGACTGAAAATATGTTCCCTTTAATGCACTTTTCACTTTTGGGAACAGGTAGAAATCACATGGTGCGAGATCTGGCGAATAGGGAGGATGATCAAGTACAGCAATGCGCTGGTCCGTTAAAAACTACTTCACAGATAGAGAATTGTGAACTAGTGCGATGTCCTGGTGCAGAATCCATAAGTCGTTCTTCCACAAATCTGGTCTTTTTCTCCTTACTTTTTCCCTCAGCTTGATTAGAATTTCTTTGTAGTATTAATGATTAACGGTTTGACATTCAGGTACACAGTCAGTCATGATAACACCCTTGATATCGGAAAAACAGTAAGCATTGCCTTCAATTTCGACTTGGTTATTTGTGCTTTTTTCTGTCTTGGTGGACCAACTGCCTTCACGTACTTCGATCGAGGGTTTGTATCTGGGTCATACTGGAAAATCCAAGTTTCATCACATGTGATGATTTTTGTGAGCAAGTCTGGTTCTTCTGTGAGTCGTTTCTGATGTCAGACCATCCGATTTCCTTTTAGTTTCTGAGTGAGGTTTTTAGGCACCATTTTTGCACGAACTTTTGTCATGTTTAATTAATCATGCAAAATGTCTCTTACTGTTTCTTTGTTAATGTTTACCATATCGACAATCATCCGAATGCTCAGACGTTGGGCATTTCACACAATTTCATTAATTTTCTGAATGTTCCCTTCAGTTCATGCAGACACAGGTCGTTCATCTTCGACCTCTTACCGGCCTTTAGGAAATCGTTTATGCTAATCAAAAACTGGCGCACGTGACCTAATATTATCACCAAACACCTCCTTTAACATTTGTAATCATTCTCTTGGCGATTCTTTTAATTTCATAAGAAATTTCAAGTTAATTCGCTGCTCGAAAGATGTCCTAGACGTAGTCTGAATTATGTATAGGAAGTTGGGGTTTGTTACAAATTTTTGGGTATTGCCGGAGCAGAGCCTTTTATCGGGTGGGTAGATATGGCTCAGTACAGGCAACCATTGAGTGAGAATTGGATTAATTGTCCCGAATATGATATGTGTTGTGTTGTTCCATTGCGTATTAATTTTTCTTATATGGCAGTTATTTAGCCTGACTAGAGCAAAACATTCGGCAGCAGAATAAACCAAACTAAGTGTTGAGAAACGCAAGGTACACGCAGAGGGTCCTCATGTAGTGTCAGATAGTTTGTGGAATATATTATTCCGGGTAATTTACCATTACCACGACACTACTAAGTAACAGGGTCCTCTACAATTAAAACTCGAAAGTAAACTAAAGCAGACAGAGAGACGAAACTACGGGTTGTTGCTTGGGAAAGTCAATTACATTCCAATTACAGCCTCGCTCGATGCGGCTGCGCGATGGAAGGAGCGTACTCTCGTTATTTAATTGCCATACCTCGTATGTAATGAAAGTATAATAATATGTAATATGAAGTAATTACGAAAGTTCCTAAAATTCATTTGTTATGCAAACGTGAACATGCCATATACTAACTTGTTTTTATGTTAGGTTAAATATTATTTATCTACACATAAGTATAATTAAATTGCAATGACATCTTACGACAAAACTATTTTGTATTTAATAAAAAAAATTCAAATGTCAAATTGAAAATAATATGCTATATTGCTTATTCGAACATTATAATATCACATTTAAGATAACTCCGAAGAAAGAAACCGTTTGGAGAAAAGTCGAGTAACCGATGTAGCAAAGCTAAAGCTATTATACTATATTGTTCTATTTGGCGACCTGAAAAATACTTAATTGCCAATATCAAATACATTTGTGTATCAACATGTGTCTGGAGAAGTTCTAGAAGTCCATTTGTGTTTAAATTTCCATGAATAAAGAACAGGCTAATAAGGACGTCGTTAATTATTTCACAACAAGCAGTAACTGTGTGTTAAATTTTCCATGTGATTATTAGTACGTGACATTTTTTAGAATAACAAAGAAAGAGAGTAAGGAAAATGAAAATTGAATACAGTATTAGGCTAACCCATCTGAAATAACTATTCTTCTTAAAATATCATTTTCATTCACAAGCTCTGTTCTCTTAAGTTGATTGTTAGCAAATTTATAAGGTTTGCCTTTGTATTTTTAATACCTTAAATACAAATGTCTTGAATATATTAGATTCTATAACTAATAATACAGGAATGTATAACAGTATAAGCAATTTTTTACTATTTTTCTTGGGAATATTTATAATAACGTCTTTGATATTAAAGTTTGTGATAGTATTATAAATTGTTTGAATTAATGGTAGTTTGAAATGTATTATTTTTTGATGATTAAAATCCAATTTTAAATATTCATCTTTCTCTTTGGAATACATACTTATTTCATAATTAATATGGAAACTGTTATTCGAATATTTATTATAATTTTTTAATTAAATAAATGATTTTGTTGTAAGTTGGCGTTACAATTTAATATGATGTAAATAATACTTAACCTAACGCTAAAAACAAATTAATGTCATATTCACATTTAGTTCACAACTTCACAAATAAGATTTAGGAACGTTCATAATGAACGATTCATTCACAATAAACAGTTTTATTACACATTTTGAAAGTTTTGACTGGATTTCATTAAATGAAGTATTTTATTAAATGTAATTTAATGCTTAAAGACGCATTTTCTTCATTAAGATCAGTTTATTTATCAAAGGTCACGTTATCTACAATGCGTTGACGTGTTTTTTTCTTTATTTGAACATAGGAATATTTACATTATATTCAGGTATATAAACAACTTATGAATGAAAAATGAAAGGTCCATCGGCCGTATAGATGTGACCGCTGAACTAATTAAACATGGTGAAATACACTCAAAAGGAAGGTTAACTAAATCGATGTATTTAGAAAAATAAAAAATTCCATTAGAATGAAAAATATCTTATGTGATATCATTGTAATGGTGTCCCAAAATTAACGTAAGATTTGAATTTGTCGCCATTTGTGCAGCAAAGTGTTGGCAACCCTAAAAAAAACAATTCGATAGTTGAGAGTTTAGGGTTAGTAAAAATGGAGCGTTACGCAATAGAACAACGTGTCTTCATTATTGAACAATATTTCAAAAATAATGAAAGCTTGGCGGCCGCAGTTCGAAAATTTCATACAAAATATGGCCGGAATAGTGTTTTAACTTCGTCAACTGTGAAGAGATTAATTGAAAAATTCAGGATGACTGGATCCGTTGGAGACGCCAAACACACTGGTCGTCCAAAAAATAAGCCGTTCAAATGTCAATATCGAAGCAGTGCGTGAGAGTGTCAGTGACAATCCAGAAACCTCAATTCGGCATCGTGGACAAGAATTGTAAATTTCAAAAAGCTCTCTACAGCGTATAATCACTAAAGATCTGTATCTCCATGCTTAAAAAATTCCATTAACACAACAACTGAAGCCTAATAACCATGAACAGCGAAGAGAGTTCGTTAAATGGATTATTGAACATAAACAAATGGATGATTTTTCGAGCAAGATCATCCTAAGCGATGAAGCACATTTTCACCCTGATGGCTTTTAGGATTCTGAGAACCCACATGTGATTGTCAAAAACAAATGCATCCACGTGTCACTGTTTGGTGTAGATTTTGGGCTGGAAACATAATTGGACCATACTTTTTTGAAAATGAGACTGGGCAAGCAGTGACTGTTACTGGTGCTTGAGATCGCGACATGATAACAGTTCTTTCTGCCGAAATTGGATGATATTGATGTGGCCAATATGTGGTTTCAACAAGACTGTGCCACATGCCATACAGCCCGTGAAAGAATTCAATTACTGCATGAGACATTTCCAGGTCGTTTACTCTCCCGTTTCGGTGATCAGAATTGGCCCCCAGATCGTGTGATTTAACACCATTAGATTTATTTTTATGGGGTTATTTGAAATCACAGGTTTATGCCAACAAGACTACAACCACCCATGCATTAAAGGAGGAAATTCAACACTGCATCAACGAAATTTAGCCACATTTATGCATAATGGTCATGGAAAATTTCGACGAAGGAGTGCGTATGTGCATGCAAAGCCGTGGAGGCCATTTGCCCGATGTGTTATTCCATAAATAATCCTATCCTATGTACTTTATGATTCAATAAAAAAATAACAATCAAAAGACTAAAAACTGTGTTTTCTATTTAATTCATTCATTCATTATTAAATCAAATTTTACTTAAATGAATTATTATTTCATTTCTCACTTGATAACATAAATAATTAAATATATCTTATATAATAAGTGCTTTCATTATTTTACTCTGAATGAATCTTTGAAGCTCAATTAACACATTAAACAATGTGTTTTTTTTTAGTTAACCACATCCACTCTTTTTCAAGATAGATATGCACATAAGTTAGCTCTTTAAGGAAGACATCTCTCATATTCAAGATATTTTGCCATTGTTTTCACAATCGATTTTTAATTTTAATTATAATATCATTACAACTTTTCCGAAAAGGTATATATTGACAATTTTGTAGATTATATTTTGATTATGTACTGTAGGTTGTGTGCATAACAACAAATGTCGCATGACCATGCTAAATATTAATTTTTCAGTATAGAAATTCCCAATGACAACTCTATTTTCGGGTAAATTTTATATTACTATAGAATCTCTACTTTAATAATTTTGTAAATTATTTCGGAATAAAATCAAGTGCCACAAGTACTTTATAAAGCAATTAATATTTTATGCAAATATTTTCTACGACAAAACGTGGTAGTGTTGTACAATAGCCCCATAAATGCTGTACTGTTTCCCAAAGTGCAAACGGACTATACCATATGCTTGTTAACATACGGGTCAAATATTCATTTGGCTAACTGTAACTCATACATCGTTCCTCGAGCATTAACTATTTATTTAATCAGTCCCACTAGAGAAGTTGGCATAGTGAAAGTTTTTAAATTCCACAAACAAGTATTCCTAAATCATTTGTGTTTTCATTTAATATAATATTTTCTTTGTAATATAATATAATATTTATTTTCTTGAGAAGTGGTAAAATTTATTCATTGTGTTTTCATTTAATATAATATTTTCTGGCAGTAAAATTTCTCCATTATTATTGTGATTTGGTAAATGAGAAATGTTTTATGGAACCAGTCTTTTCAAACGTTTTTAGAATACGCTGAATCGAACTGATATTGGAAACAGGCCAACTAGGAAAAGTGTTTTACAATTTAAACGCGTTCTTCAATTGTAAAATAATTTATTCTTATCAAAGTCAACTGCACCTTTATGCAAACCAGTGTACTAAACGATAGTTTATTATTAAGGCTACAGGGACGAGTGCTTTCGCAGTAGCGTATGGGTCAGTTACAATCAATATTAAAAATAATAAATGTAATTAAGTAGTTTATTTTGTGTCGTTTGATGTAGAGTGACGCAAAAATTTGCTGTAGTATTGTGTCATTAGTAGAGCGGCGACGAAAGTGGCAATACCATAGGCGGTACGGTAGAACGGGCAATTGGTGCGCAGTGAATGAGATCATTCACATCAAATACAATACGGTTCACGGTTGGTGTTTAAGTGTAAATTATAAACTGCGGCGAAAGTGTCCGTAGCAGTGCCGTGTCTAGACTTATTCTTACACAATTAGGTGTGGTAATGTGTTGTGGAAGTAACTGTACATCTGCATCATTGCATACGTCTCTACGGTTGCTTCTGTAAATGACGTCCTTCGCGACGAGAAAATGTTTTTGTATAGAGAAAAAGATCGTTCGGCGTCTATTGATGTAATTTTGGCAGAAAGAAGCTGTTGTTCAAAATCATTCCAGGGCTCACTATTTGCACATTTGTCATAAATAGTTCGTAAAATATGCAAGTCCGGATTTTTTTTTAAAACACTTAATAATTTTTGATGAGCTCGTACACCAGCAGCGTCAGTTAAACTATGCAAATGAGCGGTCACACTTTGCACTATGCATAGTGATGCGTCTAAGGGCAGCGAATCGTTTTCGTTTTGAAGTTTTGTAATTGCTTCTACTAATGGATGGTAATTGTTATATATTGTATGCAGATCTTCCAGAATTTGGGGATTTTCAAATTGATGTTGACTGTCTCTGATTGCTTGGGATTCGGTTGGCCTAAATTTTGATATAACAGATTTAACTTTGTGAAAATTCTTATGGTAATAAAAAGCTGCATTTAGCCACGTGCCCCATCGTGTAAGAATGGGTTCCGGTGGTTCCGAAATATCTGGACAAGTTTTATGAAATTCTTTAAGTCGTTTAGGGGATTTAAGAAACACTTGTTTGGTGGATCCAATCAAATGATCAACGTTTTTATAACTACTTCTAACATTTTCAGCAACTAAATGAAGAGCATGGAGTACACAAGTTATGTGTATTAATTTAGGAAAAGTTACTTTTAGTAAACGTCCGAGTAGTAACATAGTAGCAGCACCATCTGTTACAAGCAGTACTATGAATGTGAAATTTCTTTAAGGTGTTCATTATTATTTGCCGAATATTTGCCGCAGTACATGCTTGTATACGTTTACAGGCTAACAAATAGGGCTGTGAAAATGTGTTGGCTGATAAAATACGTACGATTACGTTTATTATACTATTTTTTTTTAAATCAGTAGTCTCATCTACAGTAATCCACACATTTTTATTATGCAATTCTCTTCTTGCTATATTTTCAAGCCTCTCTCTTAAACGCGGCAAATGTTTCTGTAAAGTTCTTCTTGCAGGTAATTTATAATTTGGCAGATATTTATTCCAGAACACTTGAAAAGGGCGTTTGCTGATTAAACGAAGCGGCAAATTACATGCAGTCAACATAAATAAAAAATCATAAACGAATGTTGCATAAGGTATTTCATTTCTTTTGTTCAGTTTATGTATTGCACTGTTCACATGTTTTTTACAATTGTCTTTCTTCCGTATTATATGTCGCTTATTACAAACCAAACACAATACTGCACATCCATTATACTTTAAATCGGGAAATTCTGCTATGTATTTTCTAACCGACGTAGCAAACAGCACAGACTTTCGCGACATGTTTGTGTGAAGTTATTATAAACACTAACCGTGAACCGTATTGTATTTGATGTGAATGATCTCATTCACTGCGCACCAATTGCCCGTTCTACCGTACCACCTATGGTATTGCCACTTTCGTCGCCGCTCTAGTAATTAGTATGCCTTCCAGTGCTGACTCAGTCATACTCCTATAGCAAGGTGAAAATAAGTATGTTGGTGTATTTGAAAAAGGAGCGTTCTGTGTCTAATGATATTCGCGAATTTAAAAAGGACGTTCGCATCTCTTAGTTTTCAGTTAAACTCTTGTCTACAGTTTGAAAATCGGGATTCTTATTCATAACCGCACACAATTTATTGGTTGTTAATCTTCCTATACTATTTGTTTGATTTCTTAATGAGGCTTTGAGGTAATATACTTGGTGTTCTCTAATTTGGAAATAGTATCTAAAAGAATTGAATAATTTTCGAAAATTTACTCTATTTGAGTATGGATTTCAGTATCTGAAATCAGTCGATAACTTACTGAAATTGCTTGAGCATCTTGCGGATTTAAATTTTAGATACAAGGTTTAATAATTCATAAAAATTTCTCATAATATAAAACAGCTTTAAGCCACGTTCCCCTTCCCGTGAATATCGGCTGTGGTGTCTGAGGAATGCTTAGACAAGGCTGTTTAAACTCGTGAATATGTTTTGGAGATGTAATAAAAGCGTTTTTGGTAGAAACTATAAATTGGTCTACTTTTGGATAACTGTTTCTAATAAATTTAGCTACAAGATGGGATGCGTGGAGCAAACAGGTTACATAAAGCAATTGAGGATAAGATCGTTTTAGTAACTTTCCAGGTTTAACTATATTCGAAACCCATCTGTAACCATCACTACAAGTTGGATTACTGATATATTGAACTTGCCAAATGTGTGTTTTATAGTTTTTACAATCCTTTCCGCGTTTGTCTTGTGTAATATTCTACTTCGTAAAAGAAGAGCCAAGAAAATCTCACCGCTTTTTAAAGTGCACACTAACACATCTAAGATATTATTCTTTCTTGTTTCCGTTGTTTCATCTACCGTCAGCTACATTATTTGATCTTTTAACTCTGCTTTTATTTGACCCGTAATCGTATTTTTCAGCCGAGGAAAATTATACTGTAATTGACCTCTTGTTGGAAATCTCCATTCCGGAACGTATTTTCCCCAAAAGTTTCGAAATTCTTCATTGAAAGAAAGAAAGTTATATAGAAATTATGATACACACGTTGCGCATTTAACCGGTGTTGTTTGGTATTAATATGTCTTTTATATACAAAAATACTGTACGGTAAAATGTTAATATTACAAACAATACATTTAATAATAGTGCGAGTGTACTCTATTGTCGTAAATCAGTAAAAAATTCTATTAACACTTGAACATAACATAGAACGCCGTCGATTCTCCATCATCAATCTAGTCCGGCATTCATACACATGCCATACGCATATGAATCTCGACTTCGGGTATATCCAACCATTTTCGAAACATATCATCGTTGCCAATACAGGCTTATTTACTACCTAATGTTCGATGCGATCGCTTGATGTAGGGGGGGGGGTAAAAGCAGTGGTTAGACAAGTGAATTTTATATTGCTTATAACCCGCTCTCAAACAACTGTTGTGTAATATAGTTACATAATATATTTTTAGCAGCAATACATGTTTATGTAAATATCGTAAACTTCATATATTTATTTGCTACTTATTAGAATGAAAATGCAAAATTTGTTGTTAAACAAAACCACCGTTGTTGACAATTTTTATTGAAAGAACAGAGTTATATTTTCCTTTTATTCCTTATTCTACTTTATTTACTTTCTTAAGTTAATTTTATAAGTAAGCAGTCTATTGATGCCCAGCTTCTTTTATTTTATATAAAGTCGGGCTATGTAATCGATCCTTTCAAGTCAAACTTTAAAATGTACAAAATATTTGTTTGAGTAATGGGGCTTTTAAATAATATATAATATTAATTTATAAAAAAAAATATATTATTCCAACAATTATTTAATAGAATCCATTTTCGGGTTTCGCTGTTGTAATCAACGTTTCCTCGATTGTACTGTCAAATTCTTCAAAATTTTGTATTACGCTGGTTCAGTTAGTTGTCATTTTTCATTATATGACTGTACATATAAGTATATTTAACTAGCATAGTCTTCGCGCATCATTTACTGTGACTGATTCCTACGTAAATTTCTTTAGGTGTTAAAACTTCTGAGAGTATTAATGCTACTTCGCCTAGATAGTTCTTTAACGTCTCGGATGATAACAATCCCTTTCTTAAAATTTACTCTAAACAGAAGAGCTTACTGCTACACAAAGTTTTTATTTTTAAAGTGAGAAGGAGAAAGGATTTTATAAATCAAATTCATTCATACATAATTGTAATAGATTATTTGGACGCTAAATTTAGCATCCAAATAATTCATCGTACGATATGTAAGTAAATTTCATATGCAGCAAATACCATCAATATTTACCTATCTAATATTTATCATTGAATTAGTACCACATGTATCGAATGCACACTTAGAAATTGAATTAAGGTAGGTCATTTTAAAATCAACAAATAACGGAATAAAAATATTCTAGATTGATGTTTGTGTATTTGAGGATTTATTATTGACAAATATTATTTTTCTAATTTAAAAAAGGCATTTAAAACAGACTATTTACTAAACATATAAATTTACTAAATATTTTTCTCGATAGGATGTTATGGTCCAATTATATCTGCGGCAGTTGAATTAAATGAATTAAAGGAGAGGAAATGTATTCGTATTTTTGTAGGTTGTATATGACACAATTTTATGTTAGTAGTAATGGCGGCTCAAAATTATTATCTTTGACAGGCTCACAGTATTTAACAAAAATAAACAATGTAATTTCGTTATATCGTATATACCGACTCTAGACAGCCAAGCATCTTTGCATTACTAATTTTCGGTTTGACTTGGTTTATTGATGGTTTGGAAAAAGAAAACTAGAAGTGATACATAACGGGTCTTTTATTCAGTGCTTCCTATCTTTAAATTTAAATAAAACAGAGTGTGTGTGAGATATCATCGAAATTTGTTATTCTTTTGAAAGGCCTATCGATGCCATTATGCATGTAATATAACATCGTGTAAATGTTCGCCGCGGCTTCGCTGGGTGTCCAATTTTCCATGACTCTGGCGCATAAATCAGGCTGAATTTGTCCGATGACGTGGGTTATATTGGCTTTGAGGGCCGCTGTGGATTGTGGCTTATTCGCATATACCTGGGACTTAAAAAACTCCACAAGAAAAAGTCTAACGGGGTCAAATCGCACGATCTCGGTGGCCAGTTCACATCACCTCTACGTGAGATGATCATGCCCTCAAATCGCTCGTGTAGAATGTCCAATGTGACATGAGCTGTGGGGCACGTAGCGCCGTCCTATCGAAACCACATGTCTTTAGTGTCCATATCATCCAATTCAGACCAAAAAAAAAGGCCGACTTCTTGTGAGCGACGCGAAATCGACTGCCTTGGATTTTCCTGCACACTCTCACGGACAGCAGCGATGTTTTCGGCAGATCTTGCGTTTCGTCGTACAGGTGATGATTCATTGTTTACTGAACCAATGGACTCAAATTTATTCACCACATTGCGAATAGTCCTCTCGGTAGGACGATTATGGCAACCGCAAAATGGGCGAAGCGCGCGGAACGTTGCCCGAACAGAACACCTATTTTGATAAAACAATTTTATCATTTGCACGTGTTATTGAACGCTATATCCGTCCATGGTGATTTGGCAACACATACTGAATAAATGACAGCCAATTCGACAGATGTAGCTTCAACAATATAACCGCTATCAACTGTCAAAGTTCGGAAGTCTCTATTGAAAGACCTGTTATATCTCCAGTGAGAGAATCACTAACATATCCGCTATTGTATATTTAAGATATTAGTTTGGGCGGAGAATTTGAAATTAATACATATAATACATTTTCTATGCAATACTTTAAACAATCAGCTGATTTCTTTTTAAAACCAATAAATCTGTTTATAATAACGAGTGAGCAACAATGATTGACCTGATCTTTTACTACATTCCGCAGGCCCTATATCAGGACTTACTTCCTTTTTTCTATACGAAGTTAGCAGTTTAGTTTTCTAGTGAGTTTTCCTCACATTAACCTTTCATTGACGTGCAGTGTACAGAACAATAATATCATTTCTTATAATATGCTAGCCTTCATCAGTCTTTTTAAAGTCTTGTGTTTTTCACTGGAATTTGTTGTTTACATAGTTTATTTTTTATTATAATTATTAGAAGAAACTGTCTAATTTCACTTTTAAATTAAATATACCACTCGTTGCTCACACTGTGCTAAACACAATAAAGTCATTGCTTGTGTTGGTTGAGTTTATTGAAGAAACTAAATAAATTAAATATACCACCGCTTCTAAATGTGGATTTGTCGACAAGTTATGTGAACCCGGTAGGTAGCACTTTATGGTTTTAATACTCATTAAATAGAACGCGGAGTGGCGGAGGACATAATTACGTAGTTTCCTTTCGGTATTCTATAAATAAAAGTTGTTAAAAGAAAAGCATTTGTTCCTTATTTTGAAATTCTAATAATTTAGTCTAGTGAACATTTGTAATTTTTTCATTGAAGTAAAACAATTTAACATTTTTTGAATGTTCTCCTATGCATCACTTTATGTTTCTTTAACTAAGTATTGGTTAATTCAACTTTTAAAAAAATGCCATTCAATAGTTTGTTGATTTAAGAAATCCCTTTTCTCAGTGTCTATGGGTAAGAAAAACTATTAATTGAAAAATATATAATTTTATGATATCCCAACCTAATCATTTTAAATTTCGCGAAAGTTTTAGGATCATAATACATATAATACAGTAGTATAAATATTTAAACATATGTATGTAAAAATGTTTAATAGAATGTAATAAAGTGCACTTTTTCTTAGAGCCTCTTAGGAGAAGCCACAAGAAAACGAAATCATGAAAGTTATATTTGTTATAAAAAACATTTTGTAGTTATATCATACATATCTGTTTAATTTTGAAAATTTATCCTTCGTTTTTCTTTTTAGAAAATGAACAACTTTAATTGTGAATCATGAAGAATATGTAGAATCACAAATATGTATTCTACTCATTTTGCATTATCATATTACAGACAATAATCTAGAAAAATTAGTCGCCATTTATACAAGTGTGCCCTTAACTTTACTGCACACTTTCGATTCGGGACCATAATTTTATATGAGAGCTGACGTTCCTAATCTGTGCAAATAATATTACAAGAATCTAAATAGATATAAATTTATACTGTTAGGCAAATACAGTATAAATTGTTAAACATACAGCATGTGTTTTAAAGTGCATAACGTTGAAGGCAGCACTTTATAGTTTTAATCGTTCTAAGTTTTATAAAATGTTGAGTAACAAAAAATGAGTTTTGTGATATTAGGAAATCGCAGTGTGAATTTTTTACAATGGAACAGAATCCTCCTAAAGCTATTCATGAATGAATTATTGCAGTATATAGAGACACAAGCAGGAGTTAATTTTTGTTAAATACATGCCAAAGAGGACTACTAATAACAGCAGTTACCAAGGGGAATACATTTATAGAATTACGTAGGACTAAATCAAAAACGTTCAGGTTTGCGTCACAAAGAAGTCTCTTTTCATGAATGTGCCAATTCACAAAGTAGGCGAAATACAACCAAGCCACGAATGTAACTTTTTTGAGTTGGGCCAACCATTATATAGTCCGGAACAGAAATCATTTTTTTCTGATGGCATAAATTTATTGCAGGACAGATGGTGCAAATGCGTTGAAATTAGAGGAGATTAGGTACGTTAGAAAATAAAATTATAGAAAAAATTTTATGTCTTTTTTCATTGTTATGTAGAAAACTTCTAATTCCTCTTGTATGAATATTACAATTAATAAAATGTTGTCAATCAAATTATTCCTTGGGAGCAATGTTCTCATAAACTTTATTATATGTAAAATTATTAAATAGATAGAACTGTACTAACCCTCAAGTATTTAAATACATATTTTTGGTAAATATATATTCTTGGCAATATCATGTTCCTTCTTTCGGATAATCTAAAATTTCTAGTTTCTTTTTCTAAGTTTTCTATGCCTCTGCCGTATATTACAACAAATATAAACAACGCTTACAAACATATATCCTTAAACTTTCCAGATATTATCAGTTCGAGGTGATATACTGTTTTATTTTATTAAGGTATACCATTAGTTTCTTTCGCACCATCCCAGCAATGACTTTAACTGGCTATATGTATGTACAGTATTGTGCAAATTAATGGAATCAAACAATATAACTAAGAAAACCGTTTATTTGTCATATAATCATGATGAGATGGTATAAAATTATAAATTACTAGTAATTTAATAACAGATATGCCCTCCTTTGGCTGCGATGACAGCCTGAACTCTTTTCAGCATGGAATCTATTAATTTTTGACAGTTTTCCTTTATTTTCTCGTCTTGAAACCACACCTGAATTACTGTTTCTATCAATTTTGTCGTCGTTGTACAGTCCATTTTATGTAACCTAGCCTTACAAATGGCCCACAGATTTTCAATTGGGTTGTTGGAAAATTGCACCTCCGTTTGGCTCACATTCCTTTAGATCTTTTCCCAAATACTTATCCAGTAGCTGTTTATATTTCTGGCTGTTCATCATGGCTTTTATAGGCACCAGTCCCCATGTACGAAAAACATCCCCAAAACATCTTCTTTACAGGATTTTTGACAGTCTGATCGATATGAGCTGCAGTTTTTCATCTCCACTTTTTCTCCCGAATTTTGATCGCTGCCCCTGCACCAAAAAATGGTACTCGTCTAAGAACAACACCTTTCTCCAGTCTTCCTCATTCAATCCGGCATATTTTTTGGCCCAAATAAGCCTCTGCTTCATCATTCGTTGAGTGAGGAGTTGCTTCTTCTGTGGTCGAATGGCCTTTCTTCCAGATTCTAAAAGTCTCCTACGAACTGTCGAGTCATGCACTTTCACTCCAGCGTCGGCTAAGTCTTTTTGTAGTCCAAAACTAGTTTTTCTTGGGTTCAGCTTGCTATTTCTGACCAAAAAAGTGACATCCCGGGGTGTCATCTTCCTCTTTCTCCCACATTTTCCCCCTCGTTTCACTTCAACTATTCCGGTATTCGTTTTTTTGCTTTAGGGTCTTGCTTACTGCTCCTTGACTAACACCACATTCCTGAGCAATATCTCTCTGTGTCATTGAAGTGTGTTCACTTAATGTCACAATCTTCTCACGTTTTCTGGGCGTGATATCCATATCGCGAACAACCGGTAAAAGCACAATAAAACCAAATTTTGAACTTTGAAAAAGTATATGTGAACAATCTCTCTAAAACGCACTGAATAACTGTGTAATGTGTTCCCAGTGATATAGGTGATGTTTTTTGACATAAAACTACTGTCAGAACTGACCTAATAATGTTGCCACATGCAGAAAACTAAAAAAATAGTCATGATTCCATTAATTTGCACAATACTGTATATAAATATGCAAGCTATTAGCAATCTATGGTATCGGTTTCAGTCGTCCCAGATATTCTTTTAAAATACGTATCGTTGGTAACATAATCTCTTTTAAAGCTTTTTTCTATACTGTTCAATACGAATAGCCGAAGGAAGCATTTTCTTTCCAGAAAGGAGAAGTTTGCATTTTGAGGTGTATGTGGAAGTTATTTGGGACTAAACTTGTTCAATAGAGACGCTGAGACAACTTGAAACCTCGACAACTTTTTATGTGCCATTCCAGGCCATTTTCAGAGACATTTTCAACTCGATCGTGTCCAATTGTATATGTAAAATGTGATATACATTTTCAGTTGGCTCACTCAATGATAATTTTTCTGTCGCTCAAAACAATATCATTTTTTTCAATTTTATTGATCATTTTCGGAATCCTTAATACATTTTAAGATTTTCTATTTAGATATTTTATTCTCGCTGTAATTTTTAAATCGAAAATTGACCAAATTTTACTATAAAAATATGTCAGAATCAAAATAATATGCGAAGGTTTTTCCGATAAATGGTGTTAGAAGTCAAGTCAAATTGCCCTCGTCAGTGTGATTGTTACGAAAAGTACATAATTAGAGGAGATATGAAATTTTTTAAACACACATGATGTGGAATGGAAAATAGAGACACATATTTTTTTTAAACCTCTCACACTGCATAGATCCGATGAAGAACCATTTTACACCCACGATTTAAGAAGAAAGCAAAACTTTTTGGCGTATCGTCATTGCAAAGAAACAAATAATATGTAGATGTTTAAAGAGTCGTCTTGTACTTATTAATGGCAATCGGATTTCTAATTATTGTAAATAAAGGTTAAATTGCAAGATATAGAATGAATTTTTCATCACCATATAGCGACTCATACAGCAAAAGTAGTCGAATATATTAAAATTATAGATCAGTTTTCCCTATATCATGAATTTATTTGTTCGGAAGATACTTCCAAACTATAAAGGAAATAAATATTATTATTTCATACATAACATATAGATTTCAAGTTATAAACCAAAATATTGATAGTGTTATGTTTTATTTAAGATATTAATATAATGTAATAGGGTGTAATCAATTTTGACATTTTATCCCCATTAGTATACTCTTTCTTTAAAGTATGACGTTTGAAATATTTCGAAATAATAATTATATATTGGATATATGAAATAAAAGCTTCTAAAATAATTAGAGATTAAATATTCTACATGTGAAGTCATGTGAATTTGTTAACAATAAATAGTTATTAAAAATCCGTAAATGTGTGTCGCGGATGTATAAAATAAAAACAAGATTAAATGATAAGAAAATGTGACTTTGGATGTATAAAAAATAAATCGCCTAGGGATTTAAAATGTTTTCATGTTCAATTTCATCATAGTAGTTGCTTATTTTATAAACCACTTTAACCCACATAAAACGTCACTTTATCATTCTAGTGCTTTAAATATTGAAAAATGGTCTATTATTGTCGCCGTCAAAAATACCAAATTAAGTACAAAAGCTTTTATTTGAGAAAGAGAAAATATAAAAATTCCATACATAACAGTATTTAATTAAACAATTGTTACAGTAGTTTATCTTTAGTATAATCTGTGTTGTTACAAATATTTAAATAATATTCAATTTTTTTTATGTTTACACCAGTTGAATTAAACATATTAAACAAAATATTCAGTATACTAACATATAGCGAGCTGTCAAATAGTGGAAAGTGTAATTATTTATTTATTATTTAGTTATTAAGTATAAGAGAGCAGCCGAAAATAAAATTATACATAAACAGACTTACAGTCTCTTTTGTAAGCTCTTTTATCTATAAAATCGACTTGGCCAATAAAGTCTCGTAGTTTCGAAAGTAATTATAAAATTTAAAAATTTATTAATGATAATAGTTTGAATATTAAAGATATATTTAACAATGCATGCATACTAATTAATAAGTATATTTGCAACACAACGTCATAGTTATTTAAGCAAATTTATTTTAATTATAGCCTAAATTATTATATAAAATAAATTATATATTATTCTATTAAATTTATTCTATTAAATTGTTTCCAACATTCTAAGATATATTATTTCACCCTATTCTAAAATTGCCCAAAAGTTTTATTGTAAAATTCACTTCTTTTCACAACAATTCCATAGAATTAATCCACAGCAATGATATTCGTTCGTTCATACAAATATCTACTACTACAATATGTGTTCTAATTTTTCTAATTTCAGTTTCAGATAGTGTTCAAAAAATTTATTGTATTTCACTGCAATTATTTGACTCTACAATACAATCATGATGAAGCTTTTGTAAGTGAAACAAATGTACTGAATTACAATAAATCTTTTGAACTCTATTTATAATAGTTAAACACGTATCTGCTTCGCCAATTAATTAAATTCTTTCACATCTAAAAGTAACAATAGCTGATCTTCAAGAATATTATTATCATTGGTTATATATTTCTTTCAAAATAGAAATCGTAGCAGTCAGCTACTTCTCTTTCGTTTACGCTTTTTGTTCCTACAGGTTATGTGTATGATATTTCGCTCCTTTTTTAATGTTATTTTTTTCGCAATGTATATTACGATTGGTTTTATTTTAGTTCTGCATTTTCTCATTTTTGTCTATTACATTAAAATTTTTTTGTGTACGTGGTTTGCGTTGTAATCTCCGTATTTTTTTAAAACTTATTTCATTACTGTTACCTATTACTGTCCCCAACTATATTAAATTTCTAACTTTTCAAATTTGTACTTTTTTTATTTCCACCCCTTCTTATTTGCTTTCTATTTGTTTTCCTTTTAGTCTATTTCCATTATTACCGCGAACCTACAATTTGAGTTTCATGAGTTTTTGTACATTGTTTCGTTATTCTATATTCCCTTATCATATGTATATACTACATATATGAGCTATGTTAAATAACGATGTACATAATCTGTTATCTTGTCTTGCCTTTCGTCTCGAGGTTGTTAATTAGTTCCTTTGTAAATTTAAAGCTTTACTATACAAAATTCGAATACGGCAAATAAACAATACAACAGCTTGAGCATTCCCCTAAATTTAAACTACTCAACTCGTCCCTGACTTGGAGGCACCGATTTGAATGAAACTTCGTATTTAAACAGCCCTAAGAGTACTATATACGAAACCGTTTTTGGTTGGTGCGGCGAAAGCGTTCTAAGGGGTAAATATGACCTCGGAATTTAATCTAGTTTTGGTTACATGTAAATTGTTCCGTAATCATTCCAAAAAAATATATTGATTAACATGTTAATTAGGCGAGGCGAGGCGGTGGTTAATTTTTTGGAAATAAAGCTTCAACTTTGTTAGATTCTCATACATGTAAAAAATATATATATTCGATATATTGTAGAACAATTACCTAGAATAATATTGTTCATGTGAATAAAATATTGTTATTATTAGTGACAAATATAGATAGTTCATTTCACTTAAAAATCTTTCTTATGGAGGTAATTTTGATGTATGCTGTGGTTGATTAACTTAATCACTGAAGGTTGAATTTTAAAGAATAAAGACCATGTATTGAATACTGACCCGGGGCCAAACCGTAACTTATATCTTTTTGGTCTCTTGAATGACAGATAAGGGAGAGTGCAATAAACCGCATATAGGTATTTGTCTTACCTTTTCCCTCTTTTTCTGTTCTCTTTTATCTTAGTTTAAGACGAAAACACAATCTTTTTTAAAAATTATGTGAACTAAATATAAAGTGTGCGTTTTGGCTTTCAACGGTACATATCGTGTGCGGAATTTGTTTTTCAAACGGGTATTTTTGTCGTAGTTTTCCAGTTGTGATACCGTTTAATTATCTGCTGATGATGACAACTTAGTTGTCGAAATACGTATACAGAACACGAAAATTAATGTGGAAAGGGGTTATATATCAAGCTTCAGTGATTAAATCTTTCTTACAATGGGGTGAGGTGAGAGTTTGTAGGTGGTATAGATTATTTGCAAAAATAAAGAACATTATTTGTCACCTGCTCTTTATTACACAGGCTTTAAACGAGTTTTCAAAATACTGATTTATCCTGTAAATATTTCCATGTTTAGGAGACATTCAAATGTACTTTTATTTGAAGTCAATAATCGAAGAGGAAAGCTTGATATTATCGCACTAATTTAGTTTTAGAAATAAACATTCGACGTTATACAGTATACAGGATACATAGCAGTACATCAGATAACTGAAGTGTTTGAGCAAAGCCTTTGACAAAGTGTGGTATGTTGGCCTAATTTAGAAACTACGGAATATGCTCCTAAAGCATATTCCTAAAGTATAAATTAAGACAGGTGTCTCACAGTGTAATCTGTTGAATCTGACTTTACTTTCCATACCTTATCACTAAAAGCGAAAGTAATAATAATTGGAGATGATACAGCAATTTTTGGCAGAAACAACAGAGAAGCTTGAGGAAAACTACAAGAAATCTGTAATAAAATAAATCGATGTACAGAAAAGTGGAAAATAAAAATAAACGAAAATATATAAGTACATTGATTTAACTCTTCGGCATAACGAATAAATGCAATTAGAAATAAATAAGGATATTATACCATACTACACGCATCACATTGTGATTTTATTCTGACAACAAATAATATAGACCAATGAGATTTCTAAGATAAGTACTTGGTTTGTAAGATTCTCAGGTGTAAATTGTAGGTTAGTCAATTATAATTAGTAACAGTACCTACTCTATATTAACAAAAAATTTTAAATGTTTTTTATGGAGAATATGAGGAAAAAATGAATTCTATGTCATTTTATGTAACGTTGGGCGTGGCAGACGGCAATTTTTCCGAAAATGAGAAATATCGATTTTAGCATTTTTGGATAGCACTCATGAAAGTTTACATATATGCGTACATTATTCGATATTTTTTACTTGGAATGGTTACGGAGCACATTATAAGGAACTAATGATGGCTAGAATTTCGATACTGCTTTTCATCCGTTAAAATGTTTTTATAACACTAATCGAAAATGATTTCTTACATAGGATTATTTAACTGCCAGGCTTCAATCAAATCGGTGAAATAAAATAGTTTTAAGGTTATATCATAATCAAAATTAAGAAAAAATTCTTAGTTTTATTTTATTTCAAGTGTTTGATAACTAAATTTTCAAAATTATGTTTAAAATAACTATTGTAATGTAGAAACGAATTGTTATTAAGCGATTAAAATTAGTTGAACAAATAAAGATAAATGAAGATATCAACAATTTAACATTATAATTATATTTTGTTTAGATAACAGTAAATATAAACGTGATAATTAGTATAACGGAATATTTTAAAAATATATTAACATTCCTTGCATTTTTTTATATAACATATGTCCCTATTATCTAAGCTATTTTTATGTTTCTTTAGTTCTTCGTGAAAAACTTATGTTTAGGTAATAAATTTTTATTTTTGCCTAGTGTATTTTTGATATGTATTCTTATTAAAAGAGTTTAAAATATACATGCAAGAAATCAAACATTAAAAATTTTGATTGTACATATTATCATTTAATAACCTCAATCAGCTTTAGTTTCCATTTTTTATATTTTAAAAACTGTATTTTTCTAATGGTAACTCATTATAGTACCGTAATGGTATTTAATTAAATTATTCGCACAAAAAATACAAATACCCTTGAAGCAATTGTAATTACGTAATTGTAAAAATTATATCAATTATGCATTACATATGTATATAGACTGCATTAATCCAGAATTAATAATGGTGTTTGGTTTTGTCAAAATTAGATCTTCTGACCTATTATCACAAGCGTAAATTAGAACTTCCGGTAAATGTCAGACATATGTTAATTGTGAAAATTCACGAGAATGAAATAACAACTTGTTTAGCCTTAATACTTCTGCAATATTATCGCATAAACGAATATATTATTTATTGTTTTATTTAACATAATTTTCACTATTCATTTAAATAAATAATTTTTTCAATTTCGTTTTTTCTGCGACTTTAATTTTGAATTTTTGCTGGAACAAAATATTAAATGCGCTTCTTATAGTTTTCTTTACAGTAATACATACCACGACAAAATAGGATTAATATTCATTGAAATATACACATTAGAGATGTAGATAAGGTTTTACGCGATTATCAAGAAATCAATATACTTTCTCAGATATACTTTTTATCGACTCTGTGGAGATGGGCTTTTATGACGAAATCTGCTATGTAGGAAACGGAAAATTCATTTGTTTCTTTTTAAATAACACTTTCAATAAGCAACATCAAGAATATAAAACTAAATCACTAAGGTTGATATATAACCCCTTCCCACATTTACTTTCGTAATGCTGTATATGCATTTCGACAATTAAGTTGTCATCATCAGCAGATAATTGCAAAATGTCGCACCTGGTAAACCACGGCGAAAAATACCCGTACGAAAACAAACTCCGTACGCGATCTGTACCGTTGAGAACCAAAATGTACACTGTACATTTTGGTTCTCAACTTTGCAATTATCTGCTGATGATGACAACTTAGTTGTCGAAATGAGTATACAGAATTACGAAAGTTAATGTGGAAAGGGGTTATATACCAACCTTAGTGGTTAAGTTAATCAACCACAGGCTCCATCAAATTCAACTTCAATATAAAACTAGTTAGGCTGTGCTTATAATATAAAAAAACTTTTAACACAATTTAAACCAAAATACATGTCATTACGATGTTAACACATGGATCAATAAGTCCCGAGACTAACCCATAGATGGCGCTCGTAGTAAACCAGTAACCACGTCTTTCTAGAGTACTAACCTTTGCTTGAAACGTGTCAAAATTTTAAGTCGATCGGACCAGAAACAGCTGAGTTATCGAGGTTGGAGTAAAGTCGTTTTGTAGTTTGTTTAAACAATGGAAAAAACCGAGTTTCGTGTTCTGATAAAACATTGTTTTTTAATGGGTAAAAACACCACGCAAGCAAAACATTGGATTGAAAAATGTTACCCGGACTCTTGTCCATCAAAAGCAACGATTTGTCGGTGGTTTGCCGAGTTTAAACGTGGTCGTACCGACACAAATGACGCGGAACGCTCGGGTAGACCTGTGGAAGCCGTTACACCGGAAAATGTGAGTGAAGTGACAAAAATTATAATGAAAGAACGTAAAGTGAAGCTCCGTGAGATTGCTGAGATGACACAGATATCATATGGAAGTGTATTTACTATCCTTCATGAAAAATTGAGCATGAAAAAGGTTTTTTCCAAGTGGGTGCCGCGATTGCTCTCGATGGAACAAAAACAGCAACGAGTCGATGATTCAGAAAGCTGTTTATCGCTATTTACTCGCAACAGAAAAGATTTCTTGCGTCGTTACGTGACCATGGACGAAACATGGATACATCACTACACTCCAGAGTCGAAGCGGCAGTCATCTGAGTGGCGCACAGCTGGCAAAAGCCGTCCGAAACGTCCGAAAACGCAGCAGTCAGCTGGCAAAGTCCTGGCGTCAGTTTTTTGGGATACACATGGCGTGATTTTCATTGACTACCTCGAAAAAGGTAAATCGATCAACAGTGATTATTATATTGACTTACTGGTGCTTTTGAAGGAGGAAATCGCAAAAAAACGACCGCACATGCAGAGAAAAAAAATCCTTTTTCACCAAGACAATGCACCTTGCCACAAGTCGATGAAAACAATGGCAAAATTGAACGAATTGGGTTTTGATCTGCTTCCCCACCCCCCATATTCGCCAGATTTAGCCCCCAGTGACTACTGGCTCTTTGCTGATCTTAAAAAAATGCTCCAGGGAAAAAGATTTGGCTCAAATGAGGAGGTCATCGCTGAAACTGAAGCTTATTTTGAAGCGAAAGATAATTTTTTTTATAAACATGGTATTGAAAAATTGGAAAAGCGTTGGAACCATTGTATCACCCTAAAAGGTGATTATGTTGATGAATAAAAAAAAATTTTGCAAAAAAAATGTTGTTTTCATTGTTAGTCTCGGGACTTATTGATCCATGTGTTATTAGTTATTTTGGTTTGGGAAACACAAAATAATTTTAATTAATTTGGTTTCTGCTTCTAAGCTAGAGGCTAATTAACACAAGACCAATATATTCGAATGCTTTCATTCACAAATTGCAGAAGATTTTAACTTTGCGTGTCTGTAAAGACAATACGTTTAACTCTTGTAGATAAATGAAAAAGGTTGAATTGGGCAAAAGGTAATTTCGTTGTAGGACTAAAATAAAAAATTATGGACTAGTCCAAATTCGTATTGCTGGGAAGCAAACACCACACATTTCTTCATCGTCACATAGGAAAAAGATTACTAAGATTATTATATTGCTAAGACAAACGTGGAAACAGAAATATTGTAATTCGAAATTGTTTTAGAAGTGGTAAACTTTAAAATAAATGAAAAAATATAAGATGTATCAACTAAATGCGATTTAATTGGTACGGGATTTATTTGTCAATAACTTAAAAATTCGAAACATATCAACAAAAATTATTCAAAGTTTTTCAAGAGGAGCACACTCCTCTTGAAAAACTTGGAATATAGTGAAGATATCCTTTCTTTAACTGAATAACCACGGCAAATCCTTGGCCAAAATTTCATTGAATTATTGTGGATCATTTGGATCGTGAAGTTCAAAACATTGCAGCTAATAATATAGAAACATTTTGAACTACTCTTCAAAATGGGATTTTATCAGTGGCGGCTCGTGAGTATTTGACATGGTGAGGCAGATAGAATAATAAATATTCAAAATTGTTTACAATTGATTAATAAACTCTATATACCTACTACATATAAAAACAGTTTATATATATATAGGGCTTCCAGTACAAACCGGGCTGCCAGACGTGAACTGAGCCCTATATCGCGCCCCATTCGATTTTTAAGGGAAAACGAAGTTTCAAAGCAAACCCTTGTGAAACGAAAATAAATATTCTAAAAAATCAAACAAATTCTAAAAACATTAATCGAAAATAAGAACTCAATCTTCTAGGATTTAAAAATAAAAAATAAATACATTCCTATTATAATATAAAATTTAATAATATAACAAATATATACATATATATGTATATATGTATATATAAATCAACAACAATCCAATAACAAAATTTCAAAATTACATGCAAAATGAAAATATTTTAAAATACAGAAAATTTCCTTTATTGGCATTGCACGTAGAACTACATTTAATAGATTTTACTTCTTGTATAGCAAAGGTATCCTCCGGTTTTTTGTGTTAGCAAAATAATCAATTACATCATTATAAAATCGTTCATCCCTCGTCATCGTTTTAACCAATTCCTTTTCGATTGCAATTAGTGCACAGTTACTAAGTCTTTGTTGTCCAATTGTATTTCTAACATACGATTTTATACATTTCAATGTGGAAAAACTTCGCTCAACGGACGCGGAAGTTACCGACTAACTTTTTAAAAAGTTCTGGCATGATGGCATAAAATCTTAACATTTCACATGGTGTTTTAGAATTACCAAGGAGTTGCATGTCACTATAAATAACAGCTAATTCATTTTTTAATTGAATTTGATCAAAAAATTTATATTGTTCAAACAAATTATTTAAGAGCCTCTGAGGAAATGCCTTCGAATATTCTTCAAATTTACTTTCTGTTAATAAATCAAAAAAAGCAAGTTTTTCTAAATCAATAAATCTAATTTCAATTTGACTAATAAACGTATCTAGAATTTCGAAAAATAATTTTCTATAATTTTGTTTAGTATCTGGAACGTCATCAATTCTACGCCTTTTATGTGCAACAGATTCGTCAGACATCGAATTTTCGTATACAGTACTGAAATATGTATCACACTCCCGAAATTCTCTAAACTTATCAAGCAAAAAACGTAATTATTATTATTATTATTGAAATTTCTGTTAGACTTACCGTGTATTGTAAGAGATTTTGATAAACCAGGGT
>JAVIWB010000098.1:0-13301 GCA_031893035.1 Dermolepida albohirtum | reverse complement strand
TTCTTGGCATTAGCACGGAAAAACTAAAAGCTGGTATATTTGATGGTCCTCAAATAAGGCAACTTGTTAAAGATCCACAATTCACCACATCAATGAACGAGACTGAATCTAACGCTTGGTGTTCATTTATTCAAGTAGTACAAAATTTTCTTGCCAATCATAAAGCAGAGAATTACGTAGAATTAGTGGAAACTATGCTTTCAAATTTTAATATTCTCGGCTGTAACATGAGTATAAAAGTTCACTACCTCCACAGCCACCTAGATCGTTTTCCAGAAAACTTAGGTGATTGTAGTGAAGAACAGGGGGAAAGATTCCATCAGGATATTAAAACTATGGAAGATCGTTATCAAGGACGATGGGATAGCCACATGATGGCGGACTACTGCTAGAGCCTTCAGCGAGACTGCCCTAGTAAACTCCATTCTAGAAAGTCGTATAAAAGAAAATTTTTATGTGATTAGTGACTAATGTAATTATGTAAATTAAGTTTTTGCAATAAATACTTAAATCCATGTGTCTTTGTTTTTTTAACTGTCAATAGTAATATTATATATTATAACAGTTATAACGTAAAATATATACACAATTTTGTAAAAAATCTCAAAAACTAGATCTGATAGACCAAATCTGAGAACTTTTTTACATTCTGCATCCAAAAATTACCCAGGAACAGTTAAAAAATCGCAGGCACCAAAATGTGTGTTGGCCTGTGTAATTGTTTGCATTTGTCGTCTTCTAAAAGTTTTATAACATATATTTTCTAAAGTTCTCTGCGGCGATTACATCGGCTTGTATTGTTAAAACAAATCTTTCTGTCTTTGGAATCTTCCTACTTTTAGCCATTGGTATGTTAATCTTTTATCTACGTTTATCGCATGATATTGTAATGAGTGCTGTATAATGTTCTTCTGGACCATAATACGAGTTCTTTGTATATAGTTGTGTTTTTGTTTTGAACGTATTATCTTCCACGTGTAAACTAATTGTGTTTTCGATATCTACACCAACCTCGTGTGACTGCTAATAATATCTAATAATAGTAATGCTAAAAATATAAAAAGCAATTTTTGGATATTTTGGTAGACCTAGTGCAGTACATTATAGTTTTTGTTAGGCTGCATTAATAATTTTGCTTCCTTTGCTCCTTTGCTTCGGAATAAAGCGTCTTCTCGAAAACCATCCAAGGACAAAAAAATCTTAAAAGAGACGAAGGAATAACCCGAATTTTGCTGCATATTCAATAAACAAAGTGTATAATTGATAGATCTTTTTTTTATATTAGTCTTAGACTTAGTATTTGTGTGTTGTGTGACGTTTGTATATCATATATTTTCTTCTTTTCTGGCTGTAGCAATTACTATTATCATTTTTATTATTAAAATCAAAATTTATCAGCGATTATAATCAAATAAAATTACAAAATGCATACCTTCGCCTTCGTCAAATTGATATTCTAAACCAGGTACGTTGCAATTACAATCTCTGTTTAACTGGATGAGTGACATGCCTTTAGATGATACGGTCTTTTTGCTTGGATCTTCATTTTTATTATCGTGTAAATTTAAAAAGACAAGACTAATACACAAAGCCATTGCAATTCCAATAACTAACGTTACTAAAAGGGTTATTGAAAGGAGTGCTTCTGATCGAGTAACTCCCATAATGACAGTTTTTAACTATACAAGCTTATTGAATGCTGACGCTGTCAAATGATATTCGATAGAATTGAAAATGTCATTTTTCCAATTAAACTGTATCATAAAACATACACAAATAAATTAAATATTTCGCTTTGAAAGGTTTGACACTAAGTGATGTAATAACGAGATTTGAATCAGCTCTTAGGAATTATTCTCATTCGTTCTCAACAATAGAAAATAAAAAGCAGAATTTAAACCATAGGAAATATAATATTAATTAAATATATATATTTAATAATTTTTTTTATTTGATAAAGTGACATCTATTGCTTTGCTCGAAAATCACGAATACAGCGCCACTTTCAAATGTCTACATACGAGGGTAGATTCCTTTTGCATCCCAAAAAAAAAAAAACTAATGACTTGACCAATTTCTGGATCCTAACTTTCTTCGGAGTCTAAGTACCAGGTTCGCTCCACTCCTTAATATCTTGTTTTGATTGAGGATCATGATGGTGATGAAACGACGCACACAATCGTTTTTATTCTTTTACTGTTAACGAATGTGACACCCATATTGCACACAGTTTTCTGAAACGCAGAAGCTCAGCGAAAATATTGCTCACACTGTCTAATGAGATGATTAGGGTTTCTATTAAATCAAATTTCTCTCGGTTAATTGACGATCTTTCACAACCATGTCCTCTATTTTTGCTACGATTTCTGATGTTGATGAACTTTTTGGACGTCCTTCACGTAGATCGTCTTTAAAACCTGTACGACCGTCTTTAAATTCAGCAACCCATCTTCCTACTGTTCTAATTGAAGGTAAAGTCCTTATACACTTTCAATAATCGTTCATGAAATCGTTTTGGTACTACACTTTCCAAAAATAAGAATTTTCTCACTGCACGAAATTCAATTTTTTCCATTGCAAAAAATACTGTGACACGTCAACTTTTAACGCCTGTAAATATATGAATGAGAAAATATAAAATGAAAAAACTTCACACGTGTTCATAAAAAAGTAGTGCAATTTTTTAAAAAATAAAACGACGAACCTAATAGCGCCATCTCTTATCGAACAACAAAACTTATTAAACAGCCTGCTATTGAAATATATATGTATATGCGGAGTTACAAATTGTTATGCAGAAGGCATTCATGCATATATAAATACGTATACAGTTCATGTAAATGACTAGATTATATTTTATTGTTGAAAATAATTTCAAGTTTCGTTTTATGTAAATAGTTTTATTTTATTTTAATAAATATATTAATGGTATACTAGGGTGTTATTTAGAGATACAAACATGCATAGAATATTTGTAATAATACGAATACCATCGTACAGTTTTCACTGTTTAATGATACATCATTTTTTTTCAGAGTTGCCTGTCTATATTTACATTTTGATGATTAATTAAAATATTTAAATGTATTTAATGTTGCATAACCATTTCACACAAATTCATTTATTTAATAATGTTTAATTCAAGTTTATCATTTTGAAATCAATCGTTTTATTTATTCGAATGTTTTGAGTAATGATGAGTGCTAGACCAAGTTATTAAAAAGAACCCAAGCCTAAACCTTTCAATATAAAGTTTTAAAAAGTCAATGATCATAATTATGCTGTAAGAGTATTTTTACCGGGTAACGTAGATTTTACATTAAAATTATCAAAACTTATAATAAATTCGAGAGTAAAAAAATCTGAAATTATAAAAATATAGTAACTAGAGCTACCAAGTCGGGTGGGTCACCATAGCCGTGCGCATTGTAGTAAATAATAGGCAATAGATTATACGTAATAATTAGAACTTAAGTTTAAATCTTATAAAGTATTTGTTCACATTCTGTCGCAGAGAAAAGCGACCTTTTCTAGAATAAAAATACAATCAAGTTACACTAAATACTGCTTCTTTTCGTCGTTAGGACAGTTATACAGGGAAAACCATTACATTAAGCAGAAGCGACTACTATGACAGAACTTTGTACCAGGAAAAGATAATGTACGACCTTAACCTTTAGTGGAAAAAAAGGAAAGATAATAATATCCCTCTGCACGTTTAAATAGGGTCATAAAAACTTTGCTTAGACACTAGATCAAGAAGGTGGCGGTTTTGAATACCTTCTTGGAAAATTCTCAAAAATAACAGAAAAAGAAACTAAAAAAAGGTATTTCGTTAGACTTCAGATAAGAGAAATAGGTGATAGGAAATTTTAAACGAAATTAGCAGTACGAAAAAAGCTATAGGTGTTCGTGGTAAATTTTTAATAGTTTTTACTAATTTGGTAAAATTAATTTATTTTATTCAAAGTAGTCGCCTTCGGCTTCAATATAATGTTTTTCACGGTCAATTAACGTGTCGAATGAATTTTTAAGTTCATCTTTAGAGATGTCCTTCAAGATCGCTATCGCCGCCGGCAAATGTAGTTTGGAGAATAGATAGGAATCACAGGGGTCAAATCCCACGAATTGAATCTTTGGAAATATTTAATTCCATTCGCATGTATCGCAATGAGGATTTCGCCTCACTTCTGATAAATTCACGCCCATGTTCGATATTACTTTCCGTAACTACAAATTTTTTTGCAGCAGGATGTTCGTAGGACCGTACGACCGTCTTTAAATCGTTTATACCACTCATACACGTTCGTACGTGATAAACACCCATCATGTCCAACTCGTTTCATCAAATTAAACGTTTCAGTAAACGATTTACCGAGTTTGAAACAGAACTTGATATTTACTCTTTATTCAAAATTTTTCGACCAATGCCAATTACACAGTTATTTTATGCGCAATTTCTCTGCTTTTAATACTGCAAATGTTATGATATTTTGACACAACATTGGTGAAAGATCTAACTTACCGACGCATATTTTTTTTAATAGATGGCGCCACTAGGAATTACTATTTTAAAAAAGTTCGGTCTTCTCTACGACAAACTGTGTATTTCAATGTATTGTTAAGTAAATAATTTTAAATAGATTAAATAGCTAATGGACATCTGATTCATGTGTATCGTAAATCTTATTTTTATTTAGTGAGAAGGTATCAATACGTTCAATGGACGGTGGTAAACAATGAACTCAGGAGCACTTGATATGCTTTCAACAGCGTTTCATTCAGCGATGTGCCGTGCTGAGGAAATGTCCTTGTACAAAGAAAACGGATGTTTCCCAGCTAGTGTTGTGGCATTTGCATAGCTAAAATTATCTTTGAATTATTATTAATGTGATAAAATATAATATGAATCTTTGTTTGAAACATTATTTGACATTTCTATAACAAAGACGACTTTCGTCATCACTTATGCCGTTCGATTATAAGTGTTCGTCGCCCAGTATTTTCATCGATTGTACTAACGACAATTTTCTTTAATAGCTGCGGTTTCTTTCGGATTAAATTGTAAAATTAAGCTATTTACTTAGAATAACGAAACGCTTCCTGTAACCATGCCCCTAAGTGTGGTGGTCGAGGGATGTCGGGACACTATCTGTGAAATTCTCGAATCCGTTTAGGAGATTTAAGAAAAGCGGCTTTTATTTGAGCGATTAAACCATTTTCATCTGGAAAATAGTTTCCAATAATTTACTATGTAGAAGACGTTACACGTTACATACATATATATGATACGTTGTGTACACGTTACATATACATACACGTTATTACACTTATTTTTACAAGAGCGACCCATATAACATGCTTGTGGCATCATCAGGCATTAATATTAACACTAGGTCTGTTGATAACTGAAAGTTGGTCAAATGTATTTAGCAATGTCCACAAAATTGCTTTGCCTATACATTCTCTAATTAGATTCAATGATCGTGACTGCTTAAAAAGTTCTAGTGTTCTTATTACAACATTGACAATTGAATCTTTTAACAGTCTGTACTTTTGTTCACAACCACAGCTTTTTACAACTTAAATTATTGAATTTAATGCTTTCAGTTTAATCGCCTACATGATTTTGTTATTAGATGTGAAAATTACCATTAGATATTATACGTAACCCAGAATGTACCAAATTGTTTTTAGCAATAAGGAAAACTGTAAAACACGAAACAGTAAATATCGAAATTAAATTAAAAATAAAATAATTATAGGCATTTGCTCCACTTTTGCATATTTATGTTATGCAATTTTAATATGCTTTTTACACGTAAATTTGTCCCTGGAAAACAAAAGATTTATCGTTGACTGTATTTATTATTATTATTTTTATATTATTTTTCCGCCATCGTACTTTAAGTCTAGACTTTTTTATGAACTTCTCTACATTACGTTTTCTACTAATTGTACCATCATCACAACCTTCTGACATTTATACACTATACATGATAACAGCAATATAACAAATACCACAACAGGTTTTACTCTTGGTGACTCTGATGTTACTCTGTTTTTGAATAAATTGTAACAAAATTTAAGATTATTTTGCTTTCACAATAAAAATATTCAATATTCTCTTAATTTAATTGTGTTTTTAAAGGGGTTATTAACTTAACAGAAAACCAATCAGAAAATAAATTTTGTTAAATCATCAATTATTGTATATGTTACCCTATATAAATTGTATTTGAAATATGTAAAAGAACCATTTCTGCAAATAAAGTGAATACGAGAAAATAGAAAGATAAAATGGAACGTCTCCATTAATATCGTATTAATAGTAATAAATTATGTTGTATCACATTATTCATATTGTTACGTTATTCTGTTTTGAATAGTTTGCGCGTTGATCGGGTCAGATGTTTAATTTGACTAGCACAATTCTTTTATCTGTAAATAGTAAAATGTTATATTATTTACCTTGTAAGGGTATGTGGATTTACAAACCTTAAACTTCTCCAATATCTTAAAATGTAAAATATATCCACTCGTTTGTAATAATTATGAGGGTATGCACTTTACGTATTATATACTATAAACAGACATAAATATCGTCTCCATAATGAGTTTAGAACTTCGCATACATATTAATTCTTAATAAAATTTTTCTTCTTTGCCGCTATATGTACATATTTTTGTTACTAATGCATTTATTCTACTTGTTTGGAATTGTAACTATTTTTGCTTGGAGAAGACGTATTATTGTGCTTACTTTATACTTTATATGAACGTCCAGTTATAGTGCGGTACGGTTTATTCGCAAACCAGTCTTATAGGACTGTACAAGTTGCATTGTGTGTTGTGTGTATGTATTACTTACACATACGTTTAACTTAAACGAGGGTCGATTCTGTTTTATCACAAATTACGAGGGGTGTTTTTTAAGTAAGGGCCGTTTTGTTGTATATACTAATAGGTGGTGCGCGCGCCGCAATGAATGCTTGCGTTGTATCCCGACATTCCTTGGGAACAACTGTGCTCAGTTGCAGCTGCGTAGATAACCTCTACGGTCTGTTCTGTATCTTTAAAATGTTTAAGATTAACGAATCGCCCACTCCAAGCGAGGTACGGTCGGTGATACGTTTTTTGTCGACAAGAAACATGTCTGCTGCAGACATTCACTGGCAGATTTGTGAAGTTTATGGAGCTACTGCCCTGTGTGGAGGCAAAGTGCGTAAGTGGGTCAGAGACATCAAAGCTGGCCGCGAGAACGTCCATGATGAGTCCCGCTCCGGTCGTCCATTTGTGATCACAAACGATATGGTGGCTTTAGTTGAAGCGAAAATGCTTCAGAACGGACGCTTCACCATAAGCACTCCTTCAAACGATTTTCCTGAAGTGTCGAAGTCAGTGCTGTACAAGATTGTTTCTGAAAAGTTAAAGTTTAAGAAAGTGTGCTCCCGTTGGGTCCCTAAACTTCTAACGGGAGACCACAAAAGCAAAAGATTTGAGTATTCGCTGAATCTTTTGACTCGTTATAATGAAGAAGGTGACGGCATGTTGAGTGGTATCGTAAATGGAGACGAAACATGGGTTTCATATGTCATACCCGAATTGAAGCAACAGCGTATAGAGTGTAGAGACTCACACACTCTCTTGTAAGGGTCAAGGCCAAAAAGACTCTGTCCCAACGAAAGATCGTGACGTCCATGTTTTGGGATAGGCATGGTGTTTTGTTGGTCGATTTCATGCAACGCGGAACCACCGCAAATGCAGTAACCCTACGAAAGCTACGCAGAGCGATTCGAAACAAAAGACGCGACATGCTGACAGAGGAAATTTTGCTACTCCATGACAATCCAAGGCCTCACATCACAGCTCAGGTCTGAGCTTTATTGGACTCTTTTGGCTTGAAAGTTTAAGACCACCCCTCCTATAGCCCCAACCTTGCGCCGAGCGATTTCCATCTTTTTCGCTATCTCAAACATCATCTCGGCGACAAACACTACAACTATGACGAAGACGTGAAAACGTCCGTGACTTCTTGGTTTTCGGAGCAAGCGGCAAGTTTCCATGAAGAGGGTATTCAAAATCTAGTTGTAAGGTTTGATAAGTGCTTAAACAAACTTGGCAGCTATGTTCAAAAATAGAGAAATGTATGTAGAATCTGAAAATAAATTTGGTTTTTGAAAATTTTCTTTCATTTGGTTTTTATTTTCAAAGGGTCCTTACTTAGAAAACACGCCTCGTATGCATATTCTCTTCGCTTGAGTACCTGAAATTATAATTAGATGTATTTTTCAAACCCGCTCTATTATTATCACATTATATTGCTTTATCTAAGGAAGTAAACATTAACAAACTATTTCCTAGGTTTCGCCCTATTCTTTAACCTTTTATAACTTGTTAAAGACATCCAGGATTTATATAAACTCGTAAGTAAGAAGTCTAGGTTAGTTACTACAGGAGAGACGTGCAGTGCACAAAATGTACATCTAGTTTTTAAATTAAAACTTTTATTTTGCGAAACTAAGACAGGTCTGAGACTACAAAAATTGCAGCGGCACAGTGTCTGTCGATCGTTCTCTAGATATGTCTCTTTATTTTGTCTTATTGCCTTATATTAATTGCTCTAGTTGCAGATCTCTTGTATAAAGAACCACCGGTGTAGTGCCACAGGCGGAGCACCGGATTCTAGGACAAGTATTGTCATATAATTAAGTTTTATTAAATAAACGTGTATAAAGAACCACCCGCCATCGCGTATAGTGTGGATCTGTTAATGTGCGAAGTGAGAAAAACGATTTCAGCGGTCTATTGAATTTGTATGATCAGCATCGATAAATATACATGTTCGCATCAGTAGTATATATTATCGGTTATGTTGCAAACCATCGCAATATGCAGATATTACTGACTGTTTGACGGAATATACATGTTTTGTTTTGCATATGTATATATACGAGGGTAGTGAGAATGGAAAAGAAAAACGAATTTTTTAAATAGAAAATAATTATTATTTTTCAATATATCCTCCTAAAAGAGCAATACATTTATTCCAACGGTGCTCCAATGCCCTTATGCCATCTCTAAAATGCGATTCCGGAAGGCTTGCAAAATACTCATTTACGAAGATAATAAGCTCGTCGTCAGACGAAAATTGTTTTCCACCTAGTGCCGTTTTCAATTTTGGAAAAAGTTGGAAGTCGGAAGGGGTTAGATCCGGCGAATAAGTCGCATGCGGTACTAATTGGAAATGCAACTCGTGGATTTTGGACATCCCAACTGTGCTGACATGCGAGAGAGCGTTGTCTTGGTGAAACAGAATCTTTTTCTTTGCCATTCCTGACCGTTTAGCACGAATCTCTACATTTAATTTTTGTAGAAGTTCTGCATAATTGTCCGTTTATTGTGGCACCTTTCTGAAGGTAATCAATGAGCAAAATATCCTTTGAATCCCAAAAAATAAATAAAAATAAAGTGGTTTTCGCTTTCTTTGGAGGTGCAGAACCACGTTCTAGCCATTGTTTCGACTGTCGTTTAGTTTCAGATGTACAGTAGTGTATCCAAGTTTCATCGCAAGTAACAAATCGCCTACAAAAATCAACCGGATTCCGCTTATAAAGGTCCAAACACTCATTGGAAATGCGCAAACGAGTGAACTTTTGATCAGTCGTAAGCAATCGCGGCACCCATCTTGCCGACAGTTTGAAAAAGCCCAATTCTTTCGTTAAAATGTGGTGTACGCGTTCTGTTGAAATGTTTGCCATGTCTGCTATCGCTCTCACTTTGAGTCGTCGATCTTGCATAATATTATTATGAATTTTTATAATCATTTCCTTAGAAGTCACGATTTTGGGTGCTCTAGAGCGCGCTTCATCAATACAGCTTGTTCTACCACGTTTAAATTCATTTACCCATCTACTTATTGTGGCGGATGATGGAGCAGATTCACCTAATGTTTCCCGTAACTCATCTTTTATTTGGGTAGCTTTCATACCCTTAATTACGAAGTATTTAATCACCGCACGATACTCTGATTTCTCCATTTTAACAAAACGACGTGTTGCCTCATTTTCAATCAGCTGTCAAAAATAAACTAATCAACCGATTTATCTAAATATCGGAATGTAAACATATAAATAGGCAACCTAAATTACAGTGCATTTGTTTTACCAATTAGAGCGCCACCTATGTGTCATTCTCACTACTTGTCAAACTATTCTCGTAATTAAATACCAAATATATTGTACATACATGCATACGTAAAATCAATAAAGTAAATATAAATTGTTAATAACAGGTGAAAATATAATCTACTTAAACCCCTTAACAGATATTTCCTTCTACAATTTTGAAAAATATCAAAAATAAGGTCAAAATAACAAATATAGTATTAATTCATTTTTATTTGAATATCTCCCATCCATTTCACTTCACTGCATTCTTAATAATAATATTATACTTATTTTTTTATCAAATAAACAAAGATATGTCAGGAGATAAGAGTTAAAATTAATTTTAAATTATATATTACAAATTTGGCACAGTTTAATCAGGTATAAACAGATTCTATCTAAGAATTTCAAGGTAATTTTGAATTTCAATTTGAATTGTAATCAGTAACACTTAAAAATTTAGACGCCAACTTGCAGTGCAGAGTGCGGAACCTAATTGCAAATTAAAACAAAAGGTCGGGACTAAATTCTATAACTTAAAATATTTTCTTTCTGGTGTCCTCAAATGTGTGTTTACAGTTCGACAAAAATAAAATAAATATACATGATCTATTTAAGTTGTACTGTAATCATTCATGTGATCGTATTTGAATTATTATTTCAGAAATAACTACATGAAGATTTTCAACTTATACTTGCGTTTTATAAAAATCGATATCTATTTTAACTGAGTATTTCTCGTGACTTGGTAATACTGTACATTCCATCAAATAAATCAAACAAATTTGAAATTGTTCATTTAAAAACCCGAGTAAAAAGTATGAAATACATTTTTTTAAATTCAGTTGGTAACAATATATTTAATAGTAATTTTAATGCGATTCGACAACCAGTAGCTTAAGTTAATTGACTGATAAAACCAACAGCTGCTTTTGTTACTTTTGTTTTATTTATTTTATTTCAAACTAATAGAGGACTAATCACTAATTTCAAAAAATGAAACGCCTCTAATAATTGGATATTTCTCAATTATAACCTTCACGATGCAGGCCCAAAGACGAGGATTGTGTTTGTCGAGATGTTTCCTCAATGTTTCTGCGTACAAACAACCTTATGAAAAGGTGTACAATAGAAGAAATGCGAACGTGAACTCGCCTACGCGGCACGATCAAAAATTCGTCCGACCAAATGCGGCTTTTACATACTTAGAAACAACTAATTCCTGTAGAAACGGAAATTAATTAGGAGACAATTAAAAATGTTAGTTAGGACCGAAATTAGTGTTATCAGAATTAATGACTATAAGAAATTATAGCAATATAAAATTAAATTTAATTAAGGTGATACGGGCACTTAACATTATATTGTAACATACATGAAAGCAATATAAAAAAAGTATATGTAATTCGAAATCATAAATTCATATAAACAATATGTAAATTAAAATTCTATATAGATATGTTTGAAATTATAAACTTTAGAGTATTTGCACACTTCTAGTTTATGGCAAAAAAATTATAGTTAATATTTCGTGGAATAATCATTAGCTTATATCAGACTTGCAAGAAGTCTTGGAATAGAGTTAACTTAATTTTCTATTATATTGGGGTTGATTTTAATACATTCTTCCAAATATTTATTTCATCCCACTATTTTATAATTAATAAATTAATATTGTATCGTGTAACAAAATTTTGAATAAGCTTTTTTAATTTATTGATATTTTATTGTGAATCTATTATACGAGGGTAGCCGTTTATATTTCGGGAATAGCAAACAAAAAAAAAATGTAATTATCGAAAATAGTTTTATTGTTTCTCGAAATATCCTCCTTGAAAATCAATGCACTTTTGCATTCGTTTAAACCAATCCGAAAAGCAATCCTATCACTGTGAAGGCGTTACCTCCTAAATATGAGTCTTGAATGCCTCAACTACCTCTTCCAGCGTAGAAAACTGTTGACCACGAAGTTTATTCTTCACGTGTGGGAACAAAAAGAAATCACATGATGCTAGATCAAGTCTGTACGGCGGATGGCTCATCAAATCAATGTTTTGCCAGGTCAAATATATAATTGTTTGAACCGACCTGCGAGAGCTCGCATTGTCATGGTGAAGAATGATCTGTCGTTTTCGGTTTGCCTTTTTTATTTCTTCAAACACTTTGGGCAAACAAATAGTTGTGTACCATTTGGAATTGATCGTTCTACAACGGGCACGGTTGCAACGTGACCGTTTTTTTCCGAAAAAACAAGCGATCATTTGTTTTGATGTGCTTCGAGCAAAACCAACTTTCGTTGGTTTTGACTCATCTTGGAATATCCACACAGCCGACTGCTGTTTACTATCGGGCTCATACGTGTAGATCCAAGATTCCTCACCTGTGACGACTTTATAAATGTTCATTGAAGCACCGCCATTGTATTTTTTGTGCATTTCTTGGCACCAATCGGCGTCTTTTTTGAGCGGTTGTCAAATATTGTAGTACCCAACGTGAACATAGCTTCTTAACGGCTAAATGTTCATACGGGATCTTATTCACGCTGGTGTTACTACTACCTAGAGATGCCTCGATCTCACCGTGTGTCACATGACGGTCTTGCATTATCAATTCAAACACTGCATTAATGTTTTCCGACACAACAACATTTGTGGAACGACCTTCACGAAATTCATCGTCCAAAGAACGCCGTCCAACTTGAATTCACTATACCAACGATATACTGTAGTTTTCGATGGTGCTTCATCACCATATAAAGAATTCAGCTCGTCTATGCATTCTTGTTGAGATAATCCCCGCCGAAAGTTATGAAAAATAATTGCACGAAAATGTTCGCGAGTTAATCCCATTTTTTCGCTGCCATAAAATTTTCAAATTACTATCAACAATAAAAATAACGACCGTATAATAAAACTGTCATGGTAAATATATCGTATATATATATTCCCGAAATATAAACAATTACCTTCGTACGTATAGCTGGAAGTATTTATAATATTTAATTTATACATTTAGGATTTCATTTATATATTTTTAAATTCTTTTTTTTTACTCTGTTTATCGTAATAATAATAATAATACTGAATTTGTCGGCAGAGATTAATTTGACTTGGACAAATAATTTACTAGCGC
>JAVIWB010000097.1:0-13517 GCA_031893035.1 Dermolepida albohirtum | reverse complement strand
CCCCCCAGGAAACCATCCTCCCCCTGCGCCCATGTTTCGATGGTCAAATCCGCGCGGGCGGAGAGGAGAGTGGTCGCCTCCATTCCCGACAAAGCAGCCTCACTGTCGCCCGGTTGAGCGGTGCTGTTCGGAATTTGCTGCACCTTTAGGCTGGTTTGGCTCTCCAGCGTTTCCCGATCGGCCTCTTGGGTTCCCGCATAGTTATGATCCAGCGCGATAATGGTGGAGGACGCTTTGTCGCTTTGGTGTATGAGAATGTTGACGCTTCCTTTCGGCGCATCCGGGGCAGCCGCCACTGACACAGAGGCGGAGGAGGAGCCAACGCCTTCTTCCGTGACCTGCACCACAAAGTTATGCATTTCATGGCTTGTATCCATCAAGGGGAACTGTGCGCTGTTCGCGGTAAAGTGCTGATAACCAATGGTACTCTCCGCCGCGCTGCCCTCAAACATGGCGGGAACTGCGCCTTCAATGGCTGCGATCCCACCCTGTGCATCCATGCGAATGATCCATTCCATGGCGTTATCCGTGGGCTTGAGCGCCTCAATATCCTCCAGAGGCGTCGCGTCCACGGAGATGATTTTGGTTTGCCCCTCGGCCTTTGCGAGCTCCTTCGTCAATTTTGTCAGCAGCTCCTTCAACTGGCCAGGGGTCACGCGCAGCGTAAGACTCTGCACGGAAGCATCCTGCCAGGGTATCGCTTCGGTCGTCTCCTCGCTGGCGCTGATCAAGCCCTCGGTGGTGCTTGCCCAATCAACGATGATGGCCACGCAGCTTTCAATGCTGGCGCTGAGGACACCCAGGTCCTCTCCCAGGGCCGTGAGCTGCTCCCCCATCCCCTCAAACTCCTTGAAAAGCTCCGTCGCGTCAATGAGGAGCGTCTTTCCGGGGAGAAGGCTGGTGACCACCGCCAAATGCTCGTCTGCCAGCCACGCGCGCCCATTCGCAATAGGCGTCTCTCCTATGCGAAGCTCAAGGCCGACTTCCGGCAGTCCTGCGCTGCCATGGGCTGTGGATATCCAGAGGGTGGTGGTGCTTAGCACCTTCTGGATTGCCGCGAAGCTTTCCTGCGGCAAAAGCCCGAGCGCGCCCAGGTTGTCGTCCAGTTCAATCCCAATGGCGACTGTGAGAGCGCCGCCGGCATCGAACGCTTTTGTGAAGCGCTCATTGAACAGGGATTCAGCCTGCACGGCCATGGGCAACAGGCACACAAGAAGGGCAAGGGCCAGCGAGAGCAGTTTCCGAAGCAAGGTTTTCATAAGGTAAGCTCCTTTTTAGTATTTCCTCAATCATCTTCGTATCCGTAATCATCTTTCGGATCCGCCAAGATATCCGCCATCGCCGAATCAAGCATCGCGTCACACTCGGCGATATCAAACGATACAAGCGTCAAGTTCCCGGGAGCCCTCTCCACCTCCGCCAGAAATTCTCTTTCATTGTCCCACTCCCCGGTGGCGTCGCCCCAGCGAAGGGTAAGGCTCAAAGCGCCGTCGTCCCCGAAAACCTCATACCTGGCAATATCCACCGTGCTGCGAAAGACTCCATAACGATCCGTATACCCGTCGTTTCCCGGCTCTGGGATTTCCCGGTATGCCCAGTAAAATTCGTATTGGTCTTCTTCGCTCTCCTCATCGGTATAAAAGCTAAAGCCGTTATGGCCGGGGATGCTTCCGCCCAGCTCCACCTGATAATCGATGGTAATGAATTCACCCGCATGCCCTTCATAATAGATGACAGGCGTGCGGTCTCCCGGGTATAGCGCCCTGTCGTTTTCCAGGATGATTGTGTACGCGCCATTTTCGCCGGTGCGGCGAAGAACGCACAGCACATTATCCTCGCCCTTGCGCAGCGCAACCACCACCGTATAGGGCTGCGGCGACTCCTCGTAAAAGCCGGTGGCCACCACCTCCCAACCGTCCCACCGCTCTGCGGCAAACGCTTCCTCCGCCCCGGCTGGAAGCATTTTCTCGATAGCGGCCTGAATCGCAAGCGCGCGTTGGTTGTCAGGCTCCAGGCTCAGCGTCTCCCAGAGCATTCTCCTGGCGTTCCAAACATCGCCCAGCTTCACGTACGCCTCCGCAGCGAGGCTGTCAAACAGGAAGGTCTCCTCTGTCAAAGCCCCGCCTTCCTTCGCCGCGGCCAGCGCGTCCTCATACCGTCCTAACCCCATCAGGGCCTCGTGGCGGTGCATCAGCGCCAAGGTGGTGTATAGCTCCTCCTCCACGGCTTGTTCGTAGAGGGGCAGGCACGCTTCGTATTCACCGGCAGCAAAGAGGGCCTCCGCTTTCTGATAGGCATACGTCGTGCCGGGCGGATCGGTGAGGGCCAGCATCCGCCCATAGACCCCGGCGGCCTCCTTGAACAGGTCCATCCTTTGCAACGCATAGATGAGGTCAAGGTAGGCCATGTCATCATCCGGATTTTCAAGGAGGTAGCCCCGGGCCTTGGCCACATTCCCCTCGTCATACAGGCTCATAGCATATGCGACATGATAAAGCAAATAATAGGGACCCGCCTCGTTGGGGCTTATTTCAATGGTACGCTCCACATCCCGCAGAATCTGCGCATAGATTTCATAGCCCTCATCGCCGGGCTGGGGTTCTTCATAGTCGCCATACTCTGAGTAGATGTTGTCAAACCGTTTGGAAGCCTGCAGGTACAACGCCTTTGCCAGCACCTTGTCATAGCGCGGGCGAGCGTCCCCCACGGCCAGCCGCTCAGCCTTTGCCAATAGCTCCATGACATAATCCCAATTATCTACCGCCTCATCGCAGCACCATTCGACCCGCGTCAGATACGCGTCCAAATTGTCAGCGTTCGCCTCCAACACCCGATCCACCAGGCCGTCTGCCCGCGAAATTTCACCGCCTTCGTACAGAAGCCTGGCCCTCTCCAGCAGCTCTTGCTCCGTGGGGTTTTCCGGCAGCGGCAATAGATCGAACGATAAATGCTCTGTCAGGCACGCGTAGGGGATGGTGAACTCCAAAGGGCCGGACGACACGGGGCCGATCTCGCCCTCGTTATAAAAAATCAGCAGCCCTTCCCCGGTCAGCAAGCCCTGCTTTGGCGTCCATGCGCTCAGGTTCGCCCCCTCAAACACCTCAAATCCGCTCTCCGCGATCCACCGAGCCGCCTCCTCCGCCACCAGGGCGCGGGTTGCCTCAGGATTGAGCAGAAGCCTTTCCAGGGGTACTGGGTTGTTGACGCCCAGAAAGTAATGCTGCGCCGCGATCTCATCCCAGGGGTGGGGTCCGCCCGTGCTTAGCAACAAATCGAACCGCACGGAGAGCAAGGTTCCATCCGCCAGCAGCTCGGCCCGGACGTTCGCTTCCAAGCCATAGTCGTTTTGCGCGAATTTCCCCGGTGACTCCCTATAGTCTGTCAGGGCGTATTCACAGATGTTTATGTATTCACCCTCTGTCAGGATATAGTCCCGGATCGCCGCGTTAATGTACGCGAGGCTCTCCGCGTCCTCCATCCCGGATAGCTGCGGGAAAACAGCGTTCAGCTCCGCGAGAACCTTGCCATCCACCCTGAAGGTTTGGTGCAGGGATTCCTGCGAAATCACAACGCTCTCCGCCCGCGCGGCCACGAAGAGCCCTGCGCACAACGCCCACAGCAGCATAAAGGAAACAAACTTTTTCATCTCATTTCTCCTCCCGTCCGGTCATGCTTGCTTTTTGCACCTCATTCCAGGGTTCTGCGGCCACCGTTACTGCGCGGCGCTTTGCTCCAACGTCACGTTGTTGCACAGCCGCATGGTCCGCTCATCATCGTTGCTCTCCATCGCGTAACCAACGCCGCGCAGCGTGGCGGCCTGCGTGCCGTTTACCCGTTCCTCTCCAGAGAGCACCTCGCTGAATATGGGGCACATTGCCTCCGATGATGCTGGGTGAGGCGGCTAGAAGCAGTCGATCAAACATATCACCCTCCTGTTCTGCCAAGCACACGCTTTTGCCAAAAGCCTGCCAGCGTAGAGTAAGGGGCGCTGGTGGGGTTATCTTCAATCGCACCTTAGCAGGCATCCGCTCTTTTGGCTACCTGCATGTATGCATAGGGCGCGGGAAAGCCAAGCGAAGCAACAACGATCCGCCCTACGCCGCGCCAAGCGTTTTTGCGGCGAAGAGTGCCGAGAACAATTGGCCTTTGCTTTGGATAGCCAGCTTGCGGTACAGATTCCGGGTGTGAAAAGACACCGTGGATGTGCTGATCTCCAGCTTTGCGGCGATCATCTTTTGTGAATCCCCCGACAGCAACAGCATTGCGACCTCTTTCTCTCGAACGGTTAACGACAGGGAATCCAGCATGTCCCGCGCGCTGGGCCACTCACAGCCGTCCCCTTGATCCGTATTGGATATCACGTGGGCTTGTGTGGGCTCTCTGCGCTCATACAGGTAAAAGAGAACATCGACCGCGCAAATCCCAGCGAACAGGAAAATATCATTCATGGAGTCCGCGGCACAAACCGAGACAAGCGCTGACAGGGTAATCAGGCCAAGGGCCAAGAATAGTGTTCTTTTCATCCGCTGTCGCATGTGCTGCCCCCCATTTTCTATTCCTTCTTATGGTCATATAGTGTATTTTTTTACGCCCTTCATATTCGCTCACCATCCTGCCTGTCCCGGCCCTGTTGGCTACAGTGTAACGAATATTTCAATGAATTGCATGGTTGACTTTGTCAGCTTTTCTCACCAGGTTCAGAATAGAAGCGGTTGATTTTGTCAAGTTTTCTCACCCAGCATAACGCAAAAAGCGCAGGCATACCCCAGCGCGATCAGCATCCCCTTTTTCTACCCTTTCGCTTTCTCAAACCCGTCCAGCCACCCTGCCACATCTTGCCGTTTCTCAATCGAGAGCTTCCGCAGCACGTTGCGCACATGGGTCCGTACGGTCTCGTCCGATACCACCAGCTCGGCGGCAATCACATCGTTCCCCTCGTTTTGCCGTAAGAGGCGCAGCACATCGGTCTCCCGGCGAGTCAGCCTGTACTCGTGGGCTACGGCGGCAACGGCTTGATCGGGATCGCCTCCGCGAATCACCTTTTCACGGATGGCGCTCACCTTTCGCCTTACTTCTTCAGCTGAAAACCCATATTTGCGTGCAATCTCCCGTTGAGTCATTCCTTCGGTCAGCAGCAAGGCGATCTTCCGTTCCTCGGGGGTGAAGGCATCCTGCCCCGGCGAAGCCGGCTCCCGAGCCCACGCCTGCCCGTCTCGCAGACCTTCGAGCAGTTCTCGGGCCTTGGCGGCATGCTCCGCGGCAAGCGCGTTATCGGCCTCATATTTTTGGTAAAGAGCAATCGCTTTTTGGAAGGCTTCCTTTGCTTCCGTGATCCGGCCGGTATCCTTAAGCAATTCACCATGGTTATTGTAATTGTCCGCCAAATCCGTCTCAAATGAATTGGGGTTGTCACAGACCAGCCTTTCCCATATGCGCCGGGCGGATATTAGCATTTCTTCCGCTTCCACGGTTCGCCGGGCCATAATGTACAGCTCGCCCAAGTTGTCCAATGTAACCGCCAGATCGGATTCATAGGCGTCCGGGTTTCGGGCGGCCATATCCCTGCGTATCTCAAGGGTGGCCAAATGCATCTCTTCCGCTTCAGCCAGCCGGTTTGTTTTCATAAAAATCACGGCAAGGTTATTGTAGCTATAGGTCAGAGCCTGGTTGTGCGCGTCAGGGCTGCGAGCCACCAGCTTTTTCCATATTTTCAAAGCGGGCATGTGCATGCTTTCCGCTTTCTGATATAGCTTTGCCTCATAATACAAAACGCCGAGGTTGTTATAGCAACCCGCGAGATACGGCTCGTAAGCGTCGGGATTTTGGTCGGCCAGCCGTTCCGCCATTTTGATCGCGTCCATGTGAAGCTTCTCCGATTCGGAAAAGCGTCCGACGACTCTCAGGGCATAGGCGAGGTTGAGGGTGTCTTTGATGACGCTCTTTTCATGCAACACAGGATGAATGGCGGCAAGCCGTTTGTTTATTTGTAGCGCGCTGGTTAGCATTTCCCGCGCTTTTTCCATTTCATTGATCTGTAAATAGATAACGCCAAGGCCATCATAACTGTTTGCAAGATCTGCCTCGAAGGTGTCTGGGGCGCTGGCAGCCAACCTCTCTTGAATTTCTTTCGCGACGGAATGCTTGTCGATGGCTTCCGCATATCGGTGTACCTCTCCATACAAGACACCCAAGTCTTTATTGCATTTGGCGAAATCCGACTCATAAAGTTCAGGGTCATGCTTGACCAGCAGTGAATAGATGCCGAGCGCCTTGCCGTATACGTCCTCCGCTTCCGCAAAACGCTGGGTATTGCCATACAACTGGCCCAGGAGCCTGTGTAGGCGCCCTTGATCGGCATCGGAAGTCATTTCGCCGGGATTTTCGTAATAACGCAGCAATTTTTCCGCTACGGCGATCCCTTCGATGTGTCGGCTTTGGTTTCGCAAAAACTCAACGTACAGCAGTGTTGCCCTCTTTGGCAGATGGTGCCCTTCCTCGAGTTTGACAGCCTCTTTGTAGCAGACATCCACGCCTTCCCAATCAAGGAGCGCCGCGTTAACATCCTTGAGCTGCATCTGCTCGTTCACATGAATCTGCGCGCTCCTCGCAACTCTTTTCGCTTTATCGTCATCGCGGCGACTTTCCGCAACAATCTCGCCAAAATCGAGGATCGCCTTCGCCTCTGAAAGCAAACCCCGCCCCATCAGCCGGTAACCCTCAGCTTGCCGCTTGGAGAGTGTGCCTTGCGCAGTCTGCTCGCACATGCCCTCCAACATGTGATACAGCTGCATTTCCATGTTTTGAATCTTTTTGGCTGCCTCGTTCCGCTTCCCAGCCGCCTCGAAGAACGCATCGTAAGCAACGGTGTCGTCCGGGCTTGCGGAGTATTTGGCCTTGGCCTTGTAAAAGCGCTCCTCCAATTCCGAATGCTTAGTCCTCAACCGTTGCAGTTCTTCATAGCCCGACACCATCTCTACATGGTCAAGAGGGAGCAGCGCCACTGAGCCCTGCCACGCCTTGCCATTCACCAATCGGATGTCCACCCCGATTAAGTCCATTCGGTTGAGCTGCATCAACAGGCCCAGCTTTAACCGTGTCAATGTGTTCGCAGGTATTGATGTAGTGCTCTAAGTTCCAGTTGAGCCGGTCTGTGAGCCGCTTGGTTTCCTCTTGCCGCTGGCCCGCTTCTGTTCTTATATATGTGGCGATCCTTGGTTTGCCGTTGCGGTTGAATGTGTCCACGCCGGTTTTGTATAGGTTTATCAGATCCCCGTCGCTACCGGCGTCCAGCAGGAAGAACGCCAGGTCGCTGCCAGCGAGTTGGCCGTCAGTGGCCAGCGCATCCATATCCTCACTCAAAATCAACGTGAAGTACAATCCCTTATCCAAATAGCAATCGTTAAGACGGCGAAAGAAGTCCAGGATTTCCAGACGGTCCCTCTTGAAAACCGACGCTGACGAAGCGAAAAATATTGTTACTTTTCTCATGGCTTGTGTTGATATATTCATCTGATCACACCGTTCTTGCGCGTGTTTTCTGATTGCATTTCCATTCGGAGAGGTCTTGCGTTCTCAATTCTCCCCAATCATATCAAATTTGGAGTCTTTTTTCCACTCCATTTTGCAAGAAACAGATGAAGTCCATCAATGAGCAAGGGGATGCTTGCTCCGGGCGGCACACGGAAGCTATTATTGATATGCCTCCGGAAAACTCAGCCGCGCGACAAAGGGCGCACCTGGAAAGCCCGGATCATCAAGCAGTATGCCATACAGCAGAACCTCGCCGGATGCGTCCTTTGCCATGCCGAACAGCTCAAACCTACCGCCGCCGATGTCCGGAGTGCTATCCGCCGCCTTTACGTTGCCTTCGCGATCCAGCAGAAGCAGCCAGCCGTCACCGATAAACGGACAGTTCTCCAGATCCAAACCGCGGCTTTGCCCACGATGTGAATATGGGACACGCCCGCAACAGGCACGATGTAATTTTCCGCAACGCTATCCGGTATTTGCGGGTTCCCCTTTCGATGGGATGGATACAGGCGTGTTGGCGTATGAAGAGCAGGAAACAGAGGAGCTGGAAGGCCAGTAATCTCCAAATCACCTCGCCGTCCATGTTCAGGCAGAACACGGTACACTCGCGGTCGGCAGGATAACCATACGCTTCATCTCCCGCACATGAGATCGGTATCCGTAACTGTGACCGGCGTACCGCCCCGCTCGGATCATGCCGGACAGACACCGACACCGGAAAATCCGTCTCAAAGTTCATGGCAAAGGCAGTGAGATCGTCCAGGTATTCAAACGCCAGGCATCCCGTGATGAGGTCAGCCGATTCCTTCATCTCCCAGAAACCGTTGAGCAAGCCCTCATAAGCGCCGAAACCATAGAAATCCTGGCCATCGATTTGAATGACCCTTCTGCCCTCCGTTTCCAGGCCACCCAACTCCTGCCGATATGATGCACCTCCAGCTCGGCTTCGTCATAGCCGATGAGCCTGATCATCGGGTTTTCAATCATCTGGCTTGCCATCTCCAGCAGCTTGCCTTCCTGGACGATTTCCCGATGCGTATCCCCGCGACTCATCGCCCGATTGAACGTGCCGTCCAAACAAGCACGACGAGGCTGTGCTGGCGATGTCTGAGGTATGCAGGGCCGCAGACTGGTATGCATGTAATTCCCCTTCTCCTTCTTAGCCAGACTCAAAGAACGGATGAATATGATCGCGATTGCCTGGCCCCTTCGGTTATTCGGATGCGCTGGCTCCGCGTGCACATGGGATTATCCCCGGAAAACTAAGCACGAGGGCAAAGAAACCGTCCGTACCGGCAATACCGAATAGCTCAAACCTCTTGGTCCGCTGCCTTTACATTGATCCAGCAGAAGCAGCCAGCCGTCACCGATAAACGGAACAGTCTCCAGATTCACAAATCCACCCGCAACAGGCACGATGTAATCCGCCATGGCAAAGCCTTCCAGCTTGTGCTCCCAAAGCACCTCGCCGTCCATGTTCAGGCAAAACACGGTACACTCGCGGTCGGCAGGATAACCATACGCTTCATCGTACATGAGATCGGTACAAATCATCAGGATCAGGCCGTCGTCCGTTACGCAAAAGTCATTGATATAGGAATAGTCGCCGATATCGGGGGTGGCACTCTGCATCGTACCAGCCGATCGAAAACGCCGAACCGTAACGATGACGAATCCCCCGCGATGACGCCCTTTAGAAACAACCATGACGAATAATCTGGATAGGATATGAGCCAGACAAGAGCAAATCCCCTTCACTGCTTAGCCGCTCAAAGAACGGCTGCGCGTTGCCTGACCCGCCGTTCTCTTCGGGTATATCCCCCGGCAGATCGCCCAGGGCAAAGAAACCGTCCGTGTCGGCAAGCAGGCTACTTGGGTTGACCGAAAGCGGGATTTCACTCACCGCGTTACCGTGTTTGTCCAGGATCAATAGCGCCGATTCGCTGAGATCGCCCCCCGCGCCGGTGCGCTTGCGGAGAATCGAAAAACCGCCGTTTGCCAAAGGAGAGGGGGACAGGTACGCATCATCGCGCTCGTTGGCGTATCTCCAGCGTTCCCCGCCATTCGGGTCAATGAAAACAACCCATGGATCGAGCATGTATTCGGACACGCCGACCAGCAACAGCCCATCTTTGGTGGGTATCACATCGCGCACGATGCCGGTTTCCTTGCCTTCATAGAGTAGCGTGTCCATCAATGCCTCCGGTGCGCGGCCGGAAGGCGTTTGATGAATCCAAAGGATATCGGCAGGCGCGTCCTTTTCAAACGCGATGAAGCTATATTCGCATTTCCCCAAGCTGTACCGAAGCATGAAGGCTTTATTGATTGGGAGTTCTATCCATGTCTCGACGATTTCCGCATCGCCCAGGGCCTCCAGTATTTCCGAAAAGAGGCTTCCGATCCCGACACCGTGGATTTTGAAATTCGGATCGCAATCGATGGAGTCCAGCGTATCGCTATCAGGGTAAAACGCAAACGTCATTCCCAATTCTTCATAGAAATATCCTTCACAGACGCCCTCCGGCCCGGCATCTACCACCTCATAATCCGGGCCGAGCTGCTCGATGATTTTTTCCTTCGGCATGGTAAAGTACTCGTCGATTTGCGTTATGAGGTTTTTGTCAGCGTCGGGCTGGCGGTTGTCCCCCTCTTTTTCGGCAAAGGAGCCGCCAAAGGTCAAAAACTCCATGTCCGCATCATAGCGAAGCCAGTACGTTTCTGTGATTTCCGCGCCCGGGCCTGTCCTTAAAAAGTCCGTCTCCTCGTCTCCGCCCGTTTCCACCATGGACTCAAGGCCGCCGGGACAAAGCGCGTCCACGACGTCCTCCTGCGGTTCATTTTCCGCCTCGCCAAGCTGGCCGATGTTGGCGAAGACACACGCGCGCATGATGATGGCAAAATCGGATAACGCGCGTTCACGCTGCCCGGCGGGCATGTCGCCTAATTCCGGGGTCGGTATTACGACAAAGGCGACCAGCTCCGGACTGTCGCCATCCCGTATTTCCAAAGATTTCCAAGTTTTCCAAACGCGCGCTGCGGTACATGTACGCGTCCTCCCAGTACGCCCGCGGGCGAAAACCCGCTTCCGCGAGGTCTGAGGCCAGTTCCTTGCCCCGTTCCACACCGCATTGATCCAAATAGACGGCAAACGAGGCGATCCAGCTTTCAGCGTCCACGCCGATCTCGCCCATGGTGACCGCGGGGAGCGTACCCGGCGCGGGCATGTCCCCAGGCGGGATTTCCCTCGTTGATTCGCCGGCGTACCCACTGGCCGGCAGGCAAATAAGGCATGCGGCCAGCGTAAGGAAGAGACAGCGTGTAACGATTGCCGGGATGACTTGCCTCTTTTTCATAGGTTCCGCGCCTCCATTCATTTTGTAGTGTGATTACTTACGCAAAGGTATTTATTAATATTATATCTTTCAACGCGATGTATTGTCACCTGCACGTTTGTACAGGTTTGCTAAAAAATCGCAGATGCGTTGGGTATACGGTGCCGTTGAAGAGGACTTACAAAAATCCAAGCACGAAAAACCCTTACCTGGACAAAATCGCTGTGGGCAGCGCGGTGACGGTGGAGGAACAGGCCAAAACCCAGGAGGGTACGGAGTGGGTAAGGGTAGCATACGATGGTAAGCGGGGGTATATGATGGCGTGCTTTTTGGATGCTTTTGAAGATAACGAAAACCCCGCCGAGGGGCAGGAATATGAAAATGCCCCGGAGGAAGAGAAAGAGCTGCCGGTGGGGATGGAGCGCTCGCTGGCCGAGGTTTTGAGGCTGATTGGTGAGTTAAGCGAAAGAGTGACAGAACTGGAAGAAAAACAATCGTAAAAGTAAGGAGGAAGGGAATGCAACAGATCAATCATGTTTGGGATAAAATTGTGAAAGGGGGGGCGCTGGTCGGCGGCGCGATCGCGGGAGCGCTGGGCGGATGGGACGCGCTTTTGTCTGTTTTGGTGGCCATGATGGCTATTGACTATGTAAGCGGCGTGGCCGTGGCATGGCTGGGGAAAAGCATCAAAACGGAGCATGGCGGTGTATCCAGCAAGATAGGCATGCAAGGGCTTTTGAAAAAGGGCCTGATGATGCTGGTGGTATTGATTGCCGCGCTGCTTGATAAAGCCATGGGGGCTGACGCGCCCATATGCCGGGATGCGGCCTGCTGGTTTTATATTGCCAATGAAGGCATTAGCTTTTTAGAGAATTTGGCCCGGGCTGGGGTCCCCTTCCCCGCGAAGTTGCGGGAACTGCTGGGACAGAAGCTGCAGGAGGCGGATGGCGCCATAGAAGCCCAGGAGGAGAAACCGCCGGTGGAAGAGGTGCCCGCGCAGGAAGCGCAGGGCGAGGAAAAAGAACCTGTTCCGGCACCGCCGGAAGAGGAAACCGACAATGGATGAAACGATTGTACGCATTATAAAAAGCGCATAAGACCAAGAGCAGGGTATCGAAGAGAAGATACCCTGCTCTTTTTGTGCAAAAAATGATGAGGATTCAGGGGCGAAGCCATAGGTCAATTCTTTTTCCGCTTCAGCCCCATCCACAGCACCACAAGATTCCAAACCAGCATGACCGCCTGCCCGGCGCTTTGGGCGATGATCGCGCCGCTTAGGCGGTAGTCCGGCAGGCCGGTAAGCAGGTAGGTCAGCAGCAAAGACAGCCCGCTGGAAACCAGCGTGCCGTACATAGAGCGTTTTTGCTGCCCCAGCCCGGCAATGACCCCGCCGGAGATATGCCCCACCGCGCAAAGCAGTGCCAGGGGGCCTGCCAAACGGAACAGCCCGGTCAGCTCCGCCAGACGGTACACATTCACGGCCAGAATGGGCGCGGCGATGTGAATCAGCCCCCAACACAAAAGCCCCACCAGCAGCGATGCGCCAAAGCACATGACGAGAAGGCGCTTTAGGGTGGGGCGGTCGTGCTCGGCCTTGGCCAGGCGGGGCAAAGCGACCATGGAAAGGGCGCTGGTGAAGATGCAGGGCAGCAGGATGATGGGCATCACCATGCCGTTAAGCATGCCAAGCCTCGCCGTGGCCTCCGCGGGCATCAGGCCCGAGAATTGCAGCCGAAGGGGCACCAAAATAGCGGTGAGGGAGCGCAGGCCGGTGTTGATCAGCCGGGTGAGTGTGGTGGGCGCGGCTAGGCGGAATACGGGTTTTCGCCAGGAACGGGCCTGTGCCAGGTTGCTTGCGGGCAGCTTCAGCCGCCGCAGCACAAAAAACAGCCCGGCGATTTCCGCCGCCATGGTGGCAAACATGGGGACAGCGGCCAGCCAGGGAGTGGTAAGATTCACCAGGAGTAATATCAGCCCCATGGACAGCGCAAAGCGCACCAACTGCTCAATCAGCTCCGACATGGCGGGGAGCCAGCTTTTCTCCATGCCGTAGCAGTACCCGTTATACACCGCCGAGTAGCCCAGAATCAGGATGCAGGGGCGCTGAGCCACAGAGAGGGCAACACCCGCTGATCCTGCATTGCGTTTGCGATGAGCGGCGATAAAAGCAGCATCAGCGGCATCAAAATAAGGGAGACAAGCCGCACCAACGAGATACCCGCAAAGAGAGGCATGTTTTTGTCTTCAGGCTTCGCCTTGGCGGTCATCCGGCTGATGGCCAGGGGCAGGCCCGAGGTGAGCGGCGTGATCGCCAGCATATGTACCCCGGAAACCAGCTCCGTAATGCCCATGATTTCCGCCCCCAGGAGGCGGGAGAGATACACCCGCATAACCATCCCAAGCGCCCGCACCACGGTGTTGACGGCTGTTAACAGAAAGGTTTGTTTTTTCGCAGAGTTCGCCCGCACGCTATCGCCTCCCGGGAGAGGCTATGTGCGCGGGGCATGGACAATGACAACCGCGGTATACCGGCGAAGCTTGTCAAAGGGGCGGTGATTTAGTATAATGCGGGCAAACGCGGCCACAGAAGCAGGAGGAATGCGCGATGGATAAATGGGATATCCGATTTATGAAAATGGCATATCTGATTTCAGA